>JAVTVY010004277.1:0-41100 GCA_036873755.1 Hanleya hanleyi | reverse complement strand
CATTCGGAAGTCAGTGGAAATGCTGAAGTCTTGACCACCATTTATGCAATGAGTCAAGACTATCAGCGTTTAGAAGAGAAAGTAATTTTGCTCCAGCAAACTCAATATAGCAGCCCCCGATGCATTCGACTCAAACTACGAGTGCTGTCATCGGCAGTGTTCAAGCCCCGTCCACTGGTGGATTTACACTGTGTAAGGCTTACGGAGTTCGTCATTTCCCGCATCATTCTATCACTGCTGGATTTAACGCGCCCAGAGCAAGGTTTGGCTCTGGAATTTCTGCTGAATCTGTAACTCATGTGGAAACTGTGCTTCCTTGCATGCCACAGGACATATCTCAATGTGAGGACGACAACATTGCTTTATTGATCCTCCCTAACAGGCAGAGGGCACATGCAAACTCTGTACGCTCTACCCAAACTTCAGACGTGATTTTGATTAATCTTAAGCAGACGTGATTTTGATTAATCGTTAACGCCCCCTTACTCTGGATGAATTTACCTTGGCCTTCACTACCTACAAGTCCATTCTTCGTGAAGAGTACCCCAATAGACACAAGGAATTTAACTCTTACTTGCGTAACATTATTGATATGGTTCGACGATTTGGAGATACAACATTTTACCAGTATCAGTTGAAGTTCTCGGCCAAAGCTGCTGCTGTTTTAAAAAATTATAATATGGTCATCGACTGGAGTATTCGTGATGGAACTTTATTTAACACCAGGAGAGAGAGAGAGAGAATTAAGGTTTAACGTCGCATTCAGCAATATTTCAGCTATATAGCGACGATAAAACAAAATTCTAAGTAATCAATTCAAAAACTCGGTAAACTAAAGCGTTAAAACAGGTATAAACATTAAAATTTGTACAACAAACCAATCTCTCTCAAATAACCTAAAATACAATCCTTTTTCACTCTGATAAAAAGATCTTCCAGCGTACCTGCTCGATAAAAAAGTATCTCTTACAATCTTAAATTCTATGCACTCTATGAGAATATGTTTAACCGTGAGATCTTCATGGCAACGTATACACATTGGAATCGGTTCCTGTTTTGGTAAATATTCATGAGTTAATCGTGTGTGACCGATCCTACATCGTCTAATCATGGCCTGGTCGAAACGTTTATGACTGTTCAGGTGAGTATAACCAACCGTTTGTTTGAACTCGTGAAGTTTGTTATTATCCATAGTATCCCATACAGATTGAAACAGCTTTCTTACATAAGCGCAGATAGATGGTCTGAAATCGCTGTATGGGATCTGAACCATCAGCGAAGGAGACTGATTGTAGTGTTTGTGAACAAAGCTTCTCAAACTCGGGGCAGTTTGCTTTCTTGAAATTAAACCTTGTAGAATGAGGGTCATCAGCTGAATGAACAGCTTTTAGGACAGTGAGAAAGTGATCACTTCCACAAAGGTCATCAGGAACAGACCAAGAAAATTCTTCAAGAATAGGAAGGTCGCAAAGTGAGATATCCAATGCTGAATAGATTCCATGAGCCGAGGACAAATGTGTATAGGAACCATCATTAAAAATACACAAAGAATTATTTGATATAAAATTTTCGAGAATTTTATCTTTACAATTGTCTTCATTATCCCAGAGGATATTACGACCGTTAAAATCACCCATCATTAAACAAGGTTTCGGGAGCTGATCGTATAGATCTTGAAGTTCATTAAGCCGGCGACCACCAGAAGAAGGTATGTACACCGCGCATAATGTGAAAACAGAATTCAAGGTAATACGAACTGCTACAGCTTGTAAATCTGTCACTAAATCAACAGGACTGTGTGAAACACCCATTTTAACTAATAGTGAAGAGCCACCTATAGCTTTTCCATTTTCGTCTAAAGGTTAGGAATGATAAGGTGTGTATTGGCGATATTTACATTTATCTTTATCTGCTTTCTTCAGAAAGGTTTCGTTGAGACAAAAAACTGATGGTTCATAATCCTGAGTTAATAATTGGAGTTCATTCAAATTTGGCCAAACTCCTCTGCAATTCCACTGAATGATAGTTGGTGATTGAGCCATTTTTAGTCTGTATAAAGAAATAAAATCAGGCCAAAATATATAAGGTTAACTGAGCGTGTGTCAAGTTTTATTTTGGGTAATTCGTTTTGACCTTTCTTTTTATTTTTCATTTGATCTCTCTTGTCTTTTTAACTTTTCTTCTTATAAACTTCTTTCTGTCTCTCTTGTCCCAACAAGTCCTTCGACCTTTGGTTCAAGGAAGTCTCACCTTTTAACGGACGATCATTACAATCAAGATACTCACCATAAGAAAGCATGGGTGATTCGTTGGTAGGAGTGGGAGTAGCATCGACTGCCCTAGGCTCTTTGCCGGATTTGAGATCCATGGTATTCTCTTTTTCCTTCTTTTTCTGATTGGAGGTAGCTTTATCACTACAAGACTGTTGCCCATTTTCTTTCTTTGTGAACTCCTTCATTACTTCCTCGTTTGGTGTAAAGTTTACATCTACACCGGAGTGAATAGGATTAATGGAGGAATCCACAGACTGTACAGGTGCATCCTCACCCGAAACACTACCAGTATCCGGTAAGTTATCACCCTTCAATTCAACTTCCGGAGTTAATTCTATGTCAACACTTTCAGTCTGATCAGAAAGCGACTTCTGATCACCTGACTTCTGATCACCTGACTTGACTTCTACATCATCGCAATCCTCACTATCACTGACAACTTCATCTTCAGAATTACAACCTTCATCCATCGCGTCAACTAGACACCCGTAATGGTTTGAGGTTTTCTCATTGTTCCAGGCGGAGACTATCTTCTGATGACGTTCGGTGGGCTTGCCATCAGGGCATACAGTCTTCCATAAATCTGTATAGTGCTGTTGTTTCTGCTGGACAGCCTCGGCGGAGAGTCCTTTTCGAACTTCTGCAGGCGGAACAGGGCGAGAATCTGAGGAATCATCTGTTCTATCGTTAGCTGTGTTATCTTCAGGAACTTGTTTGGCCTTTGGACAGGTTTTTTAAAGATGCCCTTCCTGATGATAAATCAGGCATTTATTTTTCAAAGGACACCTCCAGTTCATGTGATCCTCTGAACCACAAGTATAACATGTTTTTACTTGACCGTTATACCATACAGGAAGTCTCATACCTCCTAGTAATATAGAAGAAGGAAGAGTACGTTTGAATTTCTACATCCAAATTCTTCGAACTCCTGTCTCAAACTCTCTATCGAAAGAATAGAACTCTTTTTGTACAGAGAGAACATCACCATAAAACACAAAAGCACTTCTGATCGCAGCATCTGGGAAATCGCATGGTCCTTTCATCTTTACTAGCAATTTCCCTGGATCTATTTCCTCAAAATGGCCACGTTGATCTCCAACGCGTATACCTTGCAGCACTAGGCGAGTTTTGGTAATTTCATTTGCTAGTGTGACGTTCCACAGGGTATTTGATACCTGTACTAGACCTTTAAGGACTTTCCGTCCTGATCCAACAGTGTCTTTTAATGCGTGATATATATCAATCGCATTAGCTTTCTCTAGACCTTGAAGTTGTAGGCTCAGGGAGCTATCATACTTACAAAAAAAGAAAAAAAATCAAAGTCCCACTAGGGACTATCAATACAACTACAAACTGCAAATAGTGACACGCACAAACCCCAACAGTGAGCCTCCCCACATAGTAAACATTGAATACTCCCCGATGGAGCCTCACTCCAAAGACGTACACTGTAACCTTTACAACAATACACTGAAACTTCAGGTCCAGGCAGACCAAACGCCTAGTCCTAAACCCAGCGAGTTGCCTGGTTACAAAGAGGAACAAAAGAACAGAGAACAAAGGCTAGCGCACTGCTGTACACTCAGGGCTAAGCATACAACGCACAGCTATATAACTTCGCTATGTTACATGTATCCAACCCACCTCGATATACACAAATATTATGTGCAAATCGACCTACGTCAAACCGAACGAAAAACGAACCAACTTCAGTCTAGATCAAGTCAACAAGGAAATATATATACACCAGAAAAATACGAAATATTTACAGACAGCGAACAAACAGAGAAGAGGGGGACAGAACAAAAAAACACCGACCCTCTCGGTCACAAAGACCGAGACGGTAGTAATGGCAGCTATCTGGCTTCCCAAACCAGGCCAAACTGACTAAGTCAGAAAAACGCCCTGACCAGCAAAAAAAACGAGAAATAATTCCAAACTTTCACCACAGGTATTTGCCAAAAGTATTCACAAAATATACTGCACACAAATCAGAGCTAAGATCAGCTCAAATCCGCAGAATTAGACAAATTTCTCGGAGCGAAGTGAAAACACGTCCGACTCCCAATCTCTCCACATCCGGCCTCCTTATTTACCACCATCTTTGCTGGGCATAAAGCACTGGCGTATGTCATTTGCAGCAGTATTGCTCACTGTACTCACCCACTCCAACAACATAATCAGTCACCTTATTCTGATCAGTCCACTCGATCCAGAGGCTTGGTCATCCAACCAGCAGGAAAGTATTCCAGATATTCATTCTCAACCACAGACAGCCAGCCTAGGTGTCAACCTTTTACCACAGTTGTCCGCAGTGGCCCTCGTATTTTGCATCAAAATAGCGAAGTGTGCAATGACTACAATGAGGAGAGGGGGTGTTTGCGACGGCGCCGTGAACCATCGAGTCAAAACAAGTGACTTAACACGGACACAGGTTCATCTACGCCAATCAAAGTCGATGTTTTGGAAGTCGGATTAGTTGGACACTCTGATCAGGCGGCTGTTGCACGCTGTGAGCCTGGCGTCGTGTCCGAACTTGTTATTAAAGAGCTTCAAAAAGGGTACTTGTTAGGTCCATTTGACAGCCCACCCTTTGAAGTCTTCTGTATTAATCCAATAGGAATCGATACGGAAAAGTATTCCGGGAAGAAACGTCTTATCGTGAACCTGTCATCTCCTCACGATGACCCAGATCATCAGAGTGTCAATGACTTGATTGGTAAGATAATATTCTCACTCAGTTATGTACGCATAGATGAGGCCATCAATATGATTTCCAAACATGTGTAACGCTGACATTACAGATGCGTTCAAACTTATACCCTGACCTATGGCATCTGCATTGCATCAAAAGGGAGGAAAATACTACTTTTACAAACGTTTGGTGTTTGGCCCTAGTTCCAGTCCAAAAATCTTCGACAAACTCCATTCTGCAGTTTGTTGGATAGACGAAAATAATTATCACCTCAAGAACTTTCTCCATTTATTGGATGACTTTCTGGCTCTGAATGACCCAGATTATGACGCAACGCGTACTATGGCTTTAATCACTCATATATTCGGAAAACTGCAGATCCTATAGCGCCCCACAAAACTGTGGGTCCCGTTACTGAACTGGATTTCTTAGGCATGACTTTGGATTCTATCCGCATGGAGGCTAGATTCCCTATGGAAAAGTTACATCGCATACGCCAGTTTCTGCAAGAATTTCTGTCTAGGAAAAAGAGCACCAAACGTAAACTGCTAACTTTACTTTGTCACCTGAACTTTGCCTCTAGAGTGACTCATGCTGGCCGCTCATTCGTGGGTTATCTCCTTAACCGGGCACGGTCAGTCAAGAAACTACACCATCGTGTTACCCTAAACAGAGACTGTCGCAGAGATATGCACATGTGGATGTGTTTCTCTCCGTGAATCAAATGGCATCACACTGTTCCAAGAATCTGAACTAACCCAATCATCTGACCTGGAGTTATACACATATGCCTTGTCTGGTTTTGGTGGCTATTACGCTGGCAAATGGTTTGCCATTGAGTGGCCAACAGAATTACTTGAACTAGCACAGGGAGAGATTTCTATAGCTGTTTTGGAGCTGTACCTCATTGTTGTAGCAATAGTTGTGTGGAGGCATACATGTGAAAAGAAGAGAATACTATTCAATTGTGATAACGCTGCCACTGTTTGTATAACCAACAAAGGTATATCTCTGGTATCTTCTATTATGCTCCTCATGAGACGACTGACTTGGTGTGCTGTTAGGAACAATAGGAACAAAACGGTATCCCGCCTGCCAGGACAATCAAATCTAATTCACGTACACAGTTGGAGAAATTCCGTCAACTTGCTCCTCAGATGCACATGCCCAACTCACTGGATACCAAATTCGTCAGGGAGTAGAAGAGGCGGAGGCGAATGGGAAATTCCCGAAAGTCCAATTTATATTTTCTATACGCCAATCTCCAGTTAATTCAGTTTGTCACAAATCAGAAGTTACATCAAGGATATGCGCAAATATGTATAGCGACGCGGCTGCATTACTGCCCCTGCTAAGATATTCATACGTATAGGAACCCTATTCAGAATTTACTAAAGAATAACTTAATATTTTTAAAAAATGCCGCCTTCAATAAGCGGTAAATTCAGCTTAATTTCAATTCAGACTAAATTGGTATTTCTCCCATAAGTTATGACTTCCTTTACAAACAATAACTCACCAAAAGACACGACAATAAATTTGGAATTTTGAGTAAGAGTTTCCCCAATTGACTGATACTGGAACAGTTACATGTACTGTGCGCGAGAGAACTTCACTATTCCTGCTGAGAACATTGTGTGGATTCACATGCTATAATTACCTTCATACACTCACCCACGTTATAATTTTCCACTGATCACAAAATGATGAAATGGATTAGAAATTTGCAAGAGTTCATCACCCCATATAAAATAATTTCTGTAAAATTCCCAAAGCCACAAGAAGTGACGCCTGAACAGTCCGGTGAATAATCAACTTATGGGGTCGCACCAGTCACCCAGCTGGATCCCCGTGTGGCAGAAAGTCAAAGTCTACAAAATAAATCGATATAAACTGTAGTAATTGATATCTACCGTTTATTAAACATTTTCCACAATTAAAGGACCTTCATCTTTTTGCGTTTTTGACACACTTAGGCGTCAGATTTACAGGCAAAATTGGCCCCACACCACTGACTGTTAATACACCGACGTGTTCTGCGAGTGTTCAAGATTGAATACGCATGTTAAGTTGTGAAAACTTATGTTAGAATATGTTAGTTTAGAATGTCACTGTTCAAACCGCGAATGCGTGTGTTAAAATAATGAACACGTGTGTTTATAAAGCGTTCTGCATCTGAACACTTGTGTTAAAAGGTCTGAACGCTAAAGTTCAAAATTCAACATAGAAGTTAACAACTTGAACCCAATAACGCGATTTATAATTGAACACCTCAGTTTACAGTATACCCCAGCAAATGTTTCACTTTCTCCTACAAGAAGTTGAAAGCAGCCTGGAAAGCATTTCGCCCGACCGGTGAATAATCCATCCAACAGGTGGCACCATTCTACTCGGCAGACGAACCTGAAATAAATCTCAAATGTCTCCGCCCTCTTTAGAGTCCCAGATCCTTTACCCCACGGCAATAGGGCTAGGTCTACACCCTTTCTCTCCATACCCACTTATTTCCGATGGACGCAGCCAGCCGGTCAAATGGAGCCGTTTAAAATTGAGTTTTGCTCTATCTTTGTCTTGGGCTAAGGGTTTATCAGTTATATCAGACCTGGGCTGGTACATATGTCCCACCTAGATACCAACACGAACGCCCTGATGACTGTTCACAGATATTTCCGAGTGTGTCCAAATCACACGACACCCCAGATGTACAGGGCCAGCTGCCTGTCCGGCAGCCTGGCCCGACACATCTAACTCTTGGTGGATCCCCTTGAAATGGGCATTTCCATGGTCGTGCTGACCTCAGTAGCCTGCATGTACCTCCATCCCCAATACAGAATATGGGGTGAGAGTGGAGGTTCCCCCTCCCTGTGCCTCCAAACTGTTTGGGGCCCCAAGTTCTCTGTGGGTTCCCAGTAAAAAATACTCTCTCATGAACTTTTGGCTAGGGTCTATCCGATCTCCCTGTACAATTTCGGCTGGAATTTTTTCTCCCAAGGTCCCAAAGGCATCAGGGATCCCCAAGTGCGACCCGATCCCCAATGATTGAGAACTCGTGATCATGGGTTTTGTGCTAGAGTCTACCCCTTCCCCTTGTACAGAATGTTCAGCGTGCCTGGGGTTCCCCCCTTCGCGTGACCCAACGACCTTGGATGATCCTATGCGTAGCCCGATTTCTAGCGACGGCAAACTGGTGACCTTAGCTATTGAACGGAGGACTGCCCCTCTCCCTTCCCCTACCTCATGGTGGGGATCATTGCCACCCTTGGCTCCCGTTGTGTCCCAATAATTAACTCAAAGTCCCCCAGGCGGGTCATTACCATTTGGACCAGGACGACCACATTTTGAGTCAAAGAGTTCGTGTGCCTGACTTATTGCCTCGGTCAATGTGTTGAGGCAGGAATACCACACCCGGACGCTAGACTCATTCTATGTTCCAACCCCTCTCGCCATAAGGAGGACCCAGCCGCACTAGTTGTAACTGTTATGTCGACGACGCCTCTACTCGTATCTGAGAATGGGTTTGTATTTTAAGGTAATTACAGATGGGTCATATAACTCTGTCAAAGAACTCCCTGTCAACTGAGATGACCCATACAAGTCTTTATTACAAATAACGTCAATAGATGTAGAGTCACATAATGGTTCGGAAGATTTGGTCTGCGCATTTATGTGATCAAGATTCCGGTGGACTACATTATAATTACGCACATAGGCGTCGTTTGGGTGAAAGATATGGTGCCTAGACTTACGGTTTCCATGTACAACACATCTGCGTGGGTCACCATAATCAGGGAAATCACATCAGGTTACGGGAATGATAAACATAATGATCGCGCTTAGGTGAGGGGTCATCACAATCATATACAGGATATTTGTCGACGAGCAACTTTAAGTTCATCCAGTCTTATTCTTCAGTTCATCTTGATCAATCTCCTAATTCTTGGTTGTTGGGCAAGGTTGCCTCTTTCTTTCTCCCCTAAATTCATAATACTTTTGTGGTCCATATGGCCCCTTACAATTTTGGGAAGAATTCATGCGAATGTAAAACACGCGGGCTATAGAGTGAAGCGATCAGAAAGAGATAACCTCATTATCTAAATGTACGGAATTAAAGATAAATATTTGTGCAATCCACGCTTAAGATATTGAGGATATAAAATTGCGATACATTAATAAGAGGACGTAACATTATGACTGAATACAAATCCCTAAGATAGTACTATATGTCTGTTCTCCGAGTTTTGAAAATTTAGTAGTTAAATTAAGCAGGCGATCAGTCTGTATCATTAAATGTGATACTGGACAGCATTTTGTCGAAGGCCAACGTTGTTTCAATCGCGATCAAGTAGCTGTGTAAATGATGATTTAGAATAAATACCACACCCCACCCCTCCCAATCGGTGACAGTCGCGGTGGTCCAGGATGCTCTCAAAAAGATTAGCAGCAGACAACAATATTAATTGACCAACAAACCACAAGGTCACCCGGCAAGTGTCTAAGGTGATTGGCAAAAACTTTTATAAAAACCAATGTAATAACTGTCACTTTTAAATTTAGTGTAAAGTTAATTAAGATATTTTATGAATGATGCACATAAAATATCAATTGACAATACCACTATAATGTTAAAGAAATTAGCTTACACTCTCGAATATCAGGACAATTTATCAAAATTCACAAGCCAGTATAAAATTTGAGTCAATATGTTTTTTGTATAACCCCAAACAATAGTGTAGCTGTTTATGGGGCTTTGTTATTTTCATAAACCATACACTCATTCCTCCCAATGGGAGGCAGTGGATGTACAAGGTTATCGCCGCTAGGGTCAAATACCCACTTCAATATAATAACGACAATTGAGTTGCAGACACCGCTCAAAAAATGGGGTTACAAATAGAGTTTACTTACAAACAAATAGAGTTTACTTACAAATTACTATTATAATGGCCAGTAACATACTATTGTGTGTGTTTATTGTTCAATAGGGATTTGTCCTATCATGCAAACAAAGTAGGCTGTACCATATGGAGGGGGTAGAACAGTAATATCTACTGGTCGTTGTTGTTAGATATGACAGAGCAAATCTGTTGTTGTTGGTAATCAGTAATATTCAAAACAATAAGTAAATAGTATGCTCAACTATATAAACCAATTGTGTTGTATGTTTCCCGAAACACCCAAATGTCTCTAAAATATTTTGTGAGTGAGTCTGTTAGGTCAAATTCAACCACCAAGTTACCCGAACTTCAATATAAAGACAAGAAAAATAAAAGTATATATAATTTTTTTTGTTATGAATTTATTTATGTTCAAACAATGAAATCACCAGCAACCAAATATCACCATAACACCATTTATCACAACACAGCTTTCACACACGAGGCACTACATTCAAATTATTTCATTGTTACTTCATTTTAGAGTCTTCTGTTAAAGATATTTTTGACAGAAAATCAATATTAAATACAAGAAACATTTTTGTTTTATTATATTATTTTTTTGCAAATCCTTTGACTATTAGCTATAAATTCAGCCAAGTGTTCTGCTTTATTATGATTATCGAGAAAATTGGCACTTGAACTAGTTTGAGGGAGTGTATATATAGTATATAGTCAGTGTATCCCCAGGTGTTGCCCACGCTGAACACGCTGACCAAACCTGTAACGCACAAGTAATCATCTGATCCAAAGCCAACCTGAAAATCAATTTTGTTGCATGTAGACCAATGTACCGCAAACCATGGTTACCTGTAGGGCCCAGCCAGGAAGAGCTGCAACCCGAACCACAAATACAGAATCGACCCGCTTAATTCAAAGCAATTAGTTTTCCTTTTTTATCATAATTGATGGACAACTTTCCAGGTGGCAACCAAGTCTGAACGTATTTAAGTATGGATCAATATTTTTTTATAATTTTAACAGGTCTGTCTATAGAGGCTGCACCGATAACAAAATACAAAAACAAAATACTTAATTGCTCAACAGGTTACTATTCACATACACTATCCAAATAACCAATGGGGTTTTTTTTCGATTATTGCGGCTAACTCGCTGGCAGTCTGACAAATGTCGCATAGATTGTTACTGAATAAATAAGGGACTGTCAGAACATTTACTCTTCCGCCTCACTTCAATATTGTAGGCAATGGCTCGAAATCAATTTAATTTAAACGGGGGAGGTGTGCCGGATGAAACAGACTCGAGAAAAAAAAATATACATAATAAGTTCTTACCTAAATCTGTTAATTAAACAAAATTAACTACATACGATAGGCACTATATGCGTAGATATGAAAGGCTTATTCAATCAAAGCCCACAGTTAAAACTGTTGTTGTTGATGTTGTTGTTCAGAACATCCGCAAACAGCCAGGCAAATTTGCGGAGGGAGGATGAACAGCAAATTAGACAGCTTGAAAAAATAAACAGTAAATAATTTCAAAATAAATCAGAAATAATACCTAACGTTTCAGATAATCTGGCACGTACAGTTTTGGCCAATCGATTGAGGAAACAAAAGATGAAATTAGCGCGGGAAAAACAACTTTTTTCCGCATGTAGGAATCTATCACAAAAAGATTCAAACGTCTAGGTTTTGGCTACCACGGAAAGAAATACGAGGAGAACCAGATGGACGGATTCACCCATTTCGGTCCAGAACATGGGGGTCGTAACTACCACAATATCTCCAGGGACGGTCCTGTACAACCAGCATCAGAAGACTCACTTTTCTATTCTGTGTCCCATTGTTTCAAACAGATAAAAATGAAATACAGTACCATCAAAGCGTATTGATGTGGAATTCGATTTGTGTTTATCCAGTCTAGTTATCCAAACCCATTGTGCGACTCAGCTGGATCGATGCATGCTAGCTTGGCTACTGTACGGCGCTCCATCAATAAGAACCATGGTGGTATCAGTAAACCACGGTTACCAATTACCTTCAAGCTACTACCCACTATCGTGAATGCCTTAGGGAGCGTGTCAAAAGTTTTGACGTTCAAACTAAAAGAATGCGTCAGAAAATGAACAGGTACTCGTTCTTTTTCTTCCAGCAAACGAACGTTCGACAGTCAGAAAATGAACACTACCCCGTCAGAAAAATGAACGTCAGAAAAAGAACATTCTTTTTTGAACGCTCAAATTAGTATGTATGATAGCGGTCAGAATTCGCTGAAGGGCTCACATTACGGCTATCGTGTCGACTCTTATTAGAACGAAAAAAAAACACGAAAAAAACCCCCAGAACACTCGAAAAGGCAGCACCTTTGAGACTTAACTGTATTTATTTTGCACTAGCTTTCGTAGGTACATGTATATAACCCACTTCCTCTGAAGAAGTACTTTCGTTCTTTCAAAGCAACTATGGCAAAGATTTGACGTTTATCTACAGCAAATTCAATAAATGTATTTAATATAATAAAAGTGGATCTTTCGTGCATATTCTGGGGAATTATTTACCGGGAATTATAGAACGAGCGACATATAGGAACTAACGCGCATGTATTATTTTTTGGAAGAAAACGAGATGAACTATATAATATTAAACTTCGACAGAGAAATATCACCATACTGATTTGGTTTTATTAAAAGTTATTGAGTGGCCTAAAATAAAAATAATTAACAGGATCAACAGGTGATTTGCCGTTCCCGTGCTGACCAAAGTATGTTCAATAGATGCAATAAATAAAAGAGCATCTCGCGCGTCCTATGACGCCTTTTGTTTTGATTAGAGCATTATGTTCATCCCTGTGGATGATCACTAAGTCCAGTAATGTTCTTTTTTTCTCCCAAGGACCACGATCATGAAATGCAAGAAGTCCCATGCAGTTCGAAAGCCATGCTTCTCACAACAGGACTAGATCAATAGTTGTTGAATGCATAGCCCTCCACCAATCATGCACCAGAATTGAGATGTCTTTAGCTGTGGGTAGGAAATTAGTCATGTTTTGAAATTATTAATATGCATTCATCAAATTTTTAACACCTCTCTTGGTTTTATAAATATAAAGTATATTTGCCGCAGCTCATTTCCTGAACTGAAATTATAAATTTATTATAGTTCACACTTGTTTAATTGGAATTTATACATCTCCATACTAACCTTGTCAGAATCCTGGAGCCTAGTTTTCCATCTTTGTCCACACATGGATGAACTTTGTCAGAGATATATAATGGAGAACATAAATCGCAATAGTAATCAAGAACATGAAAAGAAAAAAAAACCGAACGGGTTTCCTTTTTGCTTGGAAATATGCCAATTGCATCCGCGCTGGGGGAGAAAAGAGAACTTGATCAGCTCCCTATTTCCAGAGTAACCACAATATCGCCATTCACTTGGTTTAAATAGTTTATTTGACGAGAGGAGCGCAATAAGCCGAACTTATTAGTGCGTCTCCCAGTAATCGTAGAGGAAATACATAGTGATAAAAGTATAATATAGACATATAAATATACGAAAGTCATTCACTTATATAACGATTTATCCTTATGACATTGGGAATTTTTTGTCTTCAGTAATATTATCTTCAATAAGAAATGAGTAAATCAGGGAAAGTATACAGGCCTACAAACTACATGTATGATAATTATAAAAAAGACATGGCCCGACTGAATCACGCAGAGACGCCATGCAGCTCCCGTCATATCTCAAGGTAGGCCGCCATGTGAGGTCTCCTATTTGTCAATAACACCATGGAGTTCAAAGTTTTAATTCCATGATAAAAAAATAAACCTTGAATAAAACAGTTCTGATTGCCAACACATCAAGCCATTTCTTTAAAAAAGATATATGGACCGATTGATTCACGTGGAGACTTCATCACGCATGTGGCGCCCGTCATCATGCAACCTGTGAGGGCCCCTTCATTTGTAAATAAAACAAAAGGACGCAGTTCAAACACCAACACATCAAAACATTTCTTTAAAGAAGATGGATATTTTTCATAGACCAATGTATTGAATAATCCTTTGCGGAGCCTAAACCCTTCCTTCTTTCCCGCATACAAAGTATTCTCTATAGGGCCCATTTCCAGCTCACGAACTCCATTTTCAATACATACTGTCGGCTTCTTTATTAAAATTATACCATTTCCAGGCATTACATATCGCTGGAATACGTTTGTAAGTTGATAAAGAAGAATCATTTAAAGTAACATGTCCATGACGAAACAATCTATCCACGGTGCGCAAGCGCCGTTGGCCATGACTTTTGATCGGCCGACCGAGAATATTATTTTTTGGTGGATGAAGAAGAGATTCACGAAATGTAAAAATCCACATCAAACAAGTAAAACACTGGGGAAAATAAACAAGAAAGAAGTCATTAATTTATCTTGTCAAGTATTATATAAGCGAACACTCATATATAGGTGGTGACAAACCGCTGAAGCGGAGACGGGACAAGAAAAAGAAAAACGTTTTACTTTTAGTTTTACCATTTTTTTATTGAAGAAAATCACCGACATCGGTAATACCACTCCACATGATTACGGAATGCATTGAATATATA
Source organism: Hanleya hanleyi (assembly GCA_036873755.1). Lineage (NCBI taxonomy): Eukaryota > Metazoa > Mollusca > Polyplacophora > Lepidopleurida > Hanleyidae > Hanleya > Hanleya hanleyi. The sequence continues at coordinate 26,627 of JAVTVY010004277.1, read as the reverse complement.
CACACACGAAGCAAAAGACATGGCAAATTACAATAAAATCTATAACACGGGAATGACGCGCGATGAGAAAGTAGATTTGATCCGGCGCGTTTTTTTCGGGATGGCAGCTTTCTGTATGTTGTTCATTTCTGCTCGCGTCAAACGCCAGCCGTTTGCGCACGTGAGAAAATGAACATGCGAAAACGAACGTGCGAAAATGAACGTCAGAGTGCATTAAAAAAATGAACGTTCAAAAATGAACGTTCGACTGCTCATTTTCTGACGCTGCGGTGTAAAATGAACGGCCTGACGCAGGCGGATATGAACGACCTTCTGTTCAAATATGAACGCGTTCGCGTCAAAACTTTTGACACGCTCCCTTACGGAGGGGAGTTTTCTCTCCTTTCGTTGACCTCTTAATGGAGACCACGTGCATCACAGCTTTCTTCGCTTTTCTACAATGTGGGGATTTCACCGTCAGATGTGCCTGCCTCCATCGACCCCTCTACTGGACTTACACTCTCCGATATTCAGGTTGACGATGACCAACATATGTGTTCTTTGACTTCAAAATCATCAAACACTGACCCTTTCCGTCAAGGACTGACAATACACTTGTTTTGTACAGAGCAATCTGTCTGCCCTGTGTGTCCGCCACGTATTTATCATAGACTGAGATTACATACATCAGCTAGGCCATTCGATCCATTCTTTATTGATAGTAACAAATTACCCCTAGTTTTTTTATGACTAGGCTAAAAATGTTAATCACGAGATTAGGACTCGATTCAACAGTCTGTAGAATTTGCGCGGCATCGACCGCAGGTGCGTCAAATATAGAGGACATCTAATTAAGACCTTAGGGCGTTGGTCATCTGACTGGTATTGCATGTGCATTCGTACGGACTTGGAAACGCTAAGACGAGCACAACTTCGCATGTTCTCTGCCTAATCTTATTTTCTGCAAATAGAGATTCCGTGACTGTTTGGTACATCAAAATATTGCATATGGATTTCAGAACAGTTTAAGTATTAGTATATGGTATTCATTTCTCATTACCAATCACTAACCATATCCTCTCATGTATCATTAAGATTCATATTCTGGTACCTAAAATGCAAACATATGCTTTGAATTTACTGTTTATACATGTACATTTGTGGATTATATGTTTGATGTCTGTTGTATTGTTGTGCTAGTAGGGAAGTTGACCAGCCCCACCCGGTCCCTTACCCTCCTCCCTCCCCCTTGCCCTCCGACATCCCTATTCATCAGTGCTGCCCTACCACACCTCCTTATTTGGGGGCTCTCAGCCTACCAGCTTCGTTTGGGGACGACATTACGTGCTTCCCATCCATCGACAGGGACAGGACTCCATTTTAGGCCCCCTAACACACTCAGATGCCCCCGACCCGATCAAATTGGCTGTGGCGCTCAATCCCACAGCAATTTGATGGCCCGGGCAACTCGGGTCGTGCTGTCAAAACAAACACAGTCATCGCGCAAGACCGGGCGCAGTTGCCTGCCAGTGGTGGTCAATCCCACTGCCACCTGTGTTCCCCCAGGGTCTGTTCAACTCGATGCGTGATTTCAAAACACAGCTGGTAGGATTGAATCTGCTCCCAAATAAGTCGAAAGAGAATTTATAGTTTATTATCAAAATACTTGTGCTTTACCTCATATTTTGTGTTGTGTTGCTGCATAAATGATGCCTGTGTCTTGCCTGTATCTCCAAGGCCAAGTCTTGTTTACTTATCACAGGAACACCATTGGCTTCCCAGCAGCTGAGGTAATCAGCATATCTGCTACTTAGTACATTGCAGCTGTCTTTAGTTCTGTGTTTATTCTGCACACAGCCTAGATGTACATTCTGGCAAGGCACGTGTTTGTCCTGTACAATCCAGATAAGCTCCCCCCTTTCCAATATCATTTTTTTCTTCACCCAGTCAGTCTACCATGCAGCATCGCTCATGGACAGATCATCCCGTCGCCTCCCCATAACTTCCACCTCACCTTCCCTATTACTTCGGAGAGGATCGATTCTACCAGCTTGGCGTCCATACATACATTACTTCCCTCCCAGCCATCGGTAGAGACAGGGCATACATTTCATCTTTCCCAGCCAACGGTAGGAACCGGACATACATACATCACATCCTTCCAGGCCATTGGTAGGAACAGGGTACACATACTTTACCTTCCCGGCCATCGGTCGGTGTTGAAATCCAAGATGGCCGCCTTGTGTCCATTAGTTTTCTTGACATGTGTTGCAATGACGGCGAAAACACCCTTAACATACACACTCCATATACACCTGTCTTAGTGATAGGATAAAAAGTTTCAGATAAAAACTAAACATTTTACATAAAATGCGTGTATTCAATACAAGATGGCGTCCAATATGGCCGCATATTCCATAAAGTTACAGGTTACTAGCAACTTCCAGCATAGGTTCAAGGATGTATGTACCGTTATAAAAATTCTTATTTGGAACTCCTGCAGATACAGGGTGAAGCGGTTTGCATACCACGATAAGTTTGATATGTTTAAATTGGCATGGCTGATTTCATTTTGTATCAAATATATTTGAATAAGGAGAGAAGGTATAGGGGTGTGACTATCGAGAAGACTTCCTGAAGTATTTCCAGACTAGAAACCAGTTGGAAACTAAAGCTTTCCAACTCCACACCTCGTCATATTGGCTTGATTTTGGGTCCCAATTGAATAATTCCAAGAGCAAACCATCAAGGATAAATTAAAAATGGCTTCCAAATAAGTCCAAAGTAAAAATCAAATTAGTTTGTTTTTTCGTCCGAATGTTTTTCTCTCTTTCCTCAACTTATTTTAAATCCTGAAGCAAAATGCCAAAATGAGCCTAAAGTTATCAGGTTGAAAAGATATATCTTAACAAAAATGCATTTAGAGCTAACAGAAATCTCTTCAATTATACTTAAAACATGAAAAAAGCTGGTCTCCAACGATCCATCACGGCTGTCATTTTGAATTTGTTGTGCTGAATACCACGCAAATAGACTCAGCATTGGTTCAAAATAATAAGCCATGACGTGAAACAGCTTGGTTGTGAAAAATTGTACTAGCGCTTAAAAATAAAGTCTTAAATTATACTTGAAATGTGAAACACTAGTTTCAGACGTCCCCTACGGAAACCATTTTGAATTTAGGCACTAGATGTTGCTCTGAATACCATGAAAATTGACAACATATGGGTCCAGCATAAAATATATGTGAAAACTTTTAGATGAACCCACATGACCGCCATTTGGAATTTGTCCATCATTTTGTTGTGCTGACGATTTTGTGCTGGCGATTCTTAATATGCAATTGACTAAAAACATGCCAAACGTGATATTTTGTGATGTGATATAGCTCCGTTTCAACAAATTTGCACCCAGAGCTGAAAAGCATTAGGCTGTTAAATTAAATTAAAAACATAAAAACTTACTATAATAAGAGTTTCAAATGATGCCTCATGACCGCTATTATGTATTTAACCACCGTTTTCACGCTCAGAATCATGCAAATAGACTCACAACAGGCCTAAAATAAAACAAAATGAGAAACAACGCTTTTTATGAATTTATAAAAATAATCCATTGAATGAAACTCACAACATTGAAAATCGTCAGTCTCGGATGGCCTCACCTGGCCATCATTTTGAATTCACAGCTACTTCTTGCCCGGAAATAGCCTCAAAATGGACTGAAGTTAGTCTAAAAGTGAATGTCCAGAGGATCCTCCATCTTCGTTTTATAGAATTTTTTTTTCGCACATGTCATCATTGGGTACTAGAAGTGAAGACAAATCTCTTTGACACTTTCGCATGAGCTATGAAACATACTTGACATTTAATAATTAGGAACGAATGCTAATTCTGTTTTGTTTACTGGGCTAGTTTGAATTATCTCTTTTAAGATACCATGCTCGAAAACAGTAAGATGGTACAAAACGTAATACTGAAGGGATCCGGTCTGTGCAGTAATGTTGAAACTTTGAAAGTGTCTGAATCCTGATTATCTCTGTTGGATCGAAAGACGCAGTAGTCTACAGTTGTCGAGTCACAAGAGTGACGTCCCTTCGTGTAGCCGACTCGTCGGCAGACGAAACGGTAGGACAATTCACTTGCAAGGGCATGGATTAAAGTAAACTGATTTAAAATTTGAAGAAATACATTTTAATTCAGAATCATTTGAAATCCTTGATATAGAAGGTGAAGGTATCGATATTCTCTATAGTCAATATATAGAATATGCCCGACCGTTTGATCCGTCTACTCTCGGGAATACCGTATTAATTTGAAGCGTAACTTGGATGTTCGAATCGGACCAAAAAAGGTATGTAGCACAACTAGGCCCCATGCGGGACCTGTGTACAATGTACCAATTTTCAGAAAGATCCATGAAGTATTTCCTGAGAATTCAAGATAATGTTTCCAGAGGAAATTCAAGATGGCGGTCATATTGGATTTTCGAATTGGAGTAAGAAAGGTATCTTGCGCAACTGGACCTCAAGGGAAACCTGTATACGAAATTTGAGAAAGAGCCATGCATTAGTTCCTGAGAATTCACGATAACAAAGTTTTATGGGGGAATTCAAAATGGCCGCCTGGTGCCCATATTGGATTTTCGAATCTGGGCAAAAAAATTATCCTGCACAACTGGACCACAAGAGGAACCTGTGTGCCAAATTTGAGAAAGATCCAAACAGTACTTCCTGAGAAAACACGATAACAAAGTTTCATGGGAAAATCCAAGATGGTCGCCTAGTGGCCATATTGGATGTTCGAATCGGACCAGAAAAGGCATCCTGCACAACTAGACACCAAGGGGAACCAGGGTATCGGATTTTGAAATCGGAAAAATCACGATAACCAAGTTTCATGGGGGAATCTAAGATGGCCGCCTTGTGGCAATATTGGATTTTCGAATCGGACCGAAAAAGATATCTTGCACAACTAGACCCCAAGGGGAACCTGTGTACCAAATTTGACAACGATCCATGCAGTAGTTCCGGAAAAATCACGATAACCAAATTTCATGGGGTAATCTAAGATGGCCGCCTTGTGGCCATATCCGATTTTTGAATCGGACCAGCAAAGGTATCTTGCACAACTAGACCCCAAGGAGAACCTGTGTACCAAACTTGGCAAAGATCCATTTCATGGAGAAAGTCATAATGTCCGCCTGGCCGCCTGGTGGCCATATTAGATTTTAGAATCGGGACAAAGGGGAACCAGGGTACCGAATTTGAGAAATATCTATGCAGTAGTTCGTGATAAATCCCAATAACAAAGTTTCATGGGAAAATCTAAGATGGCCACCTGGTGGCCATATCGGATTTTGGAATCGGACCAGGAAAGGTATCTTGCACAAGTAGACCACAAGGGGAATTTGAGAAAGATTCAAACAGCACTTCCTGAGAAATCACGGTAACAAAGTTTTATGGTGAAATCCAAGATGGCCGCCTGGTGGCCATATTGGATTTTCGAAGCGGACCAGAAAAGATATCTTGGGCAACTAGACATCAAGGGGAACCAGTGTACCAAATGCGGGACCTGTGTACAATGTACCAATTTTCAGAAAGATCCATGAAGTATTTCCTGAAAATTCAAGATAATGTTTCCAGAGGAAATTCAAGATGGCGGTCAAATTGGATTTTCGAATCGGAGCAAGAAAGATATCTTGCGCAACTGGACTTCAAGGGAAACCTGTATACGAAATTTGAGAAAGATCCATGCAGTAATTTCTGAGAAATCACGATAACAATGTTTCATGGGGAAATCCAAAGTGGCCGCCTGGTGGGCATATTACATCTCGAATCGAACCGAGAACTCCTTGATATAGAAGGTGAAGGTATGGATATTCTCTATAGTCAATATATAGAATATGCCCGACCGTTTGATCCGTCTACTATCGGGAATACCGTATTAATTTGAAGCGTAACTTGGATGTTCGAATCGGACCAAAAAGGGTATCTTGCACAATTAGGCCCCATGCGGGACCTGTGTACAATGTACCAATTTTCAGAAAGATCCATGAAGTATTTCCTGAGACTTCACGATAATGTTTCCAGAGGAAATCGAAGATGGCGGTCATATTGGATTTTCGAATCAGACCAACCAAGGTATCTTGCGCAACTGGACCTCAAGGGGAACCTGTACACGAAATTTGACAAAGAGCCATGCAGTAGTTCCTGAGAATTCACGATAACAACGTTTTATCGGGGAATTCAAAATGGCCGCCTGGTGCCCATATTGGATTTTCGAATCTGGGCAAAAAAATTATCCTGCACAACTGGACCACAAGAGGAACCTGTGTGCCAAATTTGAGAAAGATCCAAACAGTACTTCCTGAGAAAACACGATAACAAAGTTTCATAGGAAAATCCAAGATGGTCGCCTAGTGGCCATATTGGATGTTCGAATCGGACCAGAAAAGGCATCCTGCACAACTAGACACCAAGGGGAACCAGGGTATCGGATTTTGAAATCGGAAAAATCACGATAACCAAGTTTCATGGGGGAATCTAAGATGGCCGCCTTGTGGCAATATTGGATTTTCGAATCGGACCGAAAAAGATATCTTGCACAACTAGACCCCAAGGGGAACCTGTGTATCAAATTTGACAAAGATCCATGCAGTAGTTCCGGAAAAATCACGATAACCAAATTTCATGGGGTAATCTAAGATGGCCGCCTTGTGGCCATATCCGATTTTTGAATCGGACCAGCAAAGGTATCTTGCACAACTAGACCCCAAGGAGAACCTGTGTACCAAACTTGGCAAAGATCCATTTCATGGAGAAAATCATAATGTCCGCCTGGCCGCCTGGTGGCCATATTAGATTTTAGAATCGGGACAAAGGGGAACCAGGGTACCGAATTTGAGAAATATCTATGCAGTAGTTCGTGATAAATCGCAATAACAAAGTTTCATGGGAAAATCTAAGATGGCCACCTGGTGGCCATATCGGATTTTGGAATCGGACCAGGAAAGGTATCTTGCACAAGTAGACCACAAGGGGAATTTGAGAAAGATTCAAACAGCACTTCCTGAGAAATCACGGTAACAAAGTGTCATGCTGAAATCCAAGATGGCCGCCTGGTGGCCATATTGGATTTTCGAATCGGACCAGAAAAGATATCTTGGGCAACTAGACATCAAGGGGAACCAGTGTGCCAAATTTGAGAAATATCCATGCAGTAGTTCCTGAGAAATCGCAATAACAAAGCTTCATGGGGAAATCCAAGATGGCCACCTGGTGGCCATATTGGATTTTGGAATCGGACCAGGAAAGGTATCTTGCACAACTAGACCCCAAGGGGAACCTGTGTACCAAATTTGACAAAGATCCTTGCAGTAGTTCATGAGAATTCACGATAACCAAGTTTCATGGGGAAAATCATAATGTCCGCCTGGCCGCCTGGCCGCCATATTAGATTTTAGAATCGGGATAAAAAGATGTCTTGCACAACTGGACCACAAGGAGAACCAGTGTACCAAATTTGAGAAATATCCATGCAGTAGTTCCTGAGAAATCGCAATAACAAAGATTCATGGGGAAATCCAAGATGGCCACCTGGTGGCCATATTGGATTTTGGAATTGGACCAGGAAGGATATCTTGCACAAGTAGGCCACAAGGGGAATCTGTGTACCAATTTGAGAAAGATCCATGCAGTAGTTCCTGAGAAATCACGATAACCAAGTTTCATAGGGGAATCTAAGATGGCCGCCTGGTGGGCATATTGGATTTTCGAATCGGACCGATAAAGCTATCTTGCACTGCTAGACCCCAAGGGGAACCTGTGTACCAAATCTGAGAAAGATCCATGCAGTATTTCCGAGAAATCGTGATAACAAGATTTCATGGGGAAATCCAAGATGGCCGCCTTGTGGCCATATCGGATTTTTGAATCTGACCAGAAAAGGTATCTTGCACAACTAGACCCCAAGTGGAACCTGTGTACCAAATTTGACAAAGATCCTTGCAGTAGTTCCTGAGAATTCACGATAACAAAATTTCATGGAGAAAATCATAATGTCCGGCTGACCGCCTGGCCGCCTGGTGGCCATATTAGATTTTAGAATCGGGATAAAAGGGCGTCTTGCACAACTGCACCACAAAGAGAACCGGTGTACCAAATTTGAGAAAGATCCAAACAGCACTTCCTGAGAAATCACGATGACAAAGTTTCATGGGGAAATCCAAGATGGCCGCCTGGTGGCCATATTGGATTTTCGAATCGGACCAGAAAAGATATCTTGGACAACTAGACATCAAGGGGAACCAGTGTACCAAATTTGGAAAATAACCATGCAATAGTTCCTGAGAAATCGCGATAACAAAGCTTCATGGGGAAATCCAAGATGGCCACCTGGTGGCCATATTGGATTTTGGAATCGGACCAGGAAAAGTATCTTGCACACGTAGACCACAAGGAGAACTTGTGTACCAAATTTGAGAAAGATCCATGCAGTACTTCCTGAGAAATCGCGATAACAAAGTTTCATGGGGAAATCCAAGATGGCCGCCTTGTGGCCATATTGGATTTTCAAATCGTACCAGAGAAGGTATCCTGCACAACTAGACCCCAACGGGAACTTGTGTGCCAAATTTAGGAATGATCCATGCAGCAGTTCCTGAGAAATCGCGATAACAAGGTTTCATGGGGAAATCCAAGACGGCCGCCCTGTGGCCATATTGGATTTTCGGATCGGACCAGAAAAGGTATCTTGCACAACTAGACTTCAAGGGGAACCTGTGTACCAAATTTGAGAAAGATACATTCATAAGTTCCTGAGGAATTGTGATAACAAGATTTCATGGGGAAATCCAAGATGGCCGCCTTGTGGCCATATTGGATTTTCGAATCGGACCAAAAAAGGTATCTTGCACAACTGGACCCCAAGGGGAACCTGTGTACCAAATTTGAGAAAGATCCATGTAGTACTTCCTGAGAAACCACGATAACAAAGTTTCATGGGGAAATCTAAGATGGCTGCCTGGTGGCCATATTGGATTTTCGAATCAGACGAGAAAAGTTATCTTGCACAACTAGATCCCAAGGGGAACCTGTGCACCAAATTTGAGAAAGATCCATGCAGTAGTTCCTGAGAAATCGCGATAACAAGGTTTCATGGGGAAGTCCAAGATGGCCGCCTTGTGGCCATATTGGATTTTTGAATCGGACCAGAAAAGGTATCTTGCACAACTAGACCCCAAGGGGAACCAGTGTACCAAATTTGAGAAAGATCCATTCAGTAGTTCCTGAGAAATCGTGATAACAAGGTTTCATGCGGAAATCCAAGATGGCCGCCTTGTGGCCATATTGGATTTTCGAATCAGACCAGAAAAGGTATCTTGCACAACTAGACCCCAAGGGGAACCAGTGTACCAAATTTGAGAAAGATCCATGCGGTAGTTCCTGAGAAATCGCGATAACAAGAATTGTTTACGGACAGACGACGGACTGACGGACGGACGACGGGCTGACGTCCGGACGGACGGACGGACGACGGACCACTTACAAAAGACGATTTGAACAGCCCACCGGCTAAAAAGACGATTCCCAGATGACCCCAAAGGGCCACCACTTTTAAAGTAACCATTATTTTGTGGCGAGGATAACGCGAGTAGAATCAGAATGATCAACTATGACAACTATGACAGTGAGTGGGTAGGATTTAACGTCGTTTTCAACAATTTTTCAGCCATATCACGACGGTGCTAACATGTGCCAGAACAGGTGAGTGTCAATAGTTACTATTATCCTGGACACTGATCAGCCCAGCCAATACAGCACCCGGTCACCCATCCAAGTATTGACCGAGCTCATCACAAATGTGCACAACGTAATAAAACATAATAAGTCTCAGATGACCTCACATGGCCGCCATTTAGCATTCAACCATTATGTTTTGCATTGTCGATTTTGCAAATAGACTGAACTCGACCCAAAATGATGAGGATCTGCTCGTTTTGGATAAATTAGTACATGGACCTGAATCTAATGCCTGCATATGACGAACATCACAAAAACTGCTAGTCTATTTTGAAACCCACATGGCCGCCATTTCGAATTTTGCAATGTTTTGCTCGAGAATTATGCAAACACACTTAAAATGACACAAAATGATAGACTATGTTGTGAAACAGAGGGGTTCCGATATATTTGTACTCTTGAGATATACATAAAGCCTTAAACTAAAAAAAAATCATTAATAATAAAACACACATGACTTTGATGACCCCACTTGGCCGCCATTATAGAATTACCCATAATTATTTTTACCTAGGAAAAATGTTATTTGGCTAGAACTGGCCCGGATATATACATGTATAACACCAGGAAGTTGCCGTTCTTATTGTGTCCTCTATATGGAGATGGAGATATTTTTGTCCCCAATTAAGGCCAGATTGTGTTAATTTTAACATGAAATACTAAACAATGATGTATTTGGACCATCAATACGAGGTTGGCACACGAAAATATTATCAGTTAACTTCTTTGAATATAAACAAAATCTGTTTACCTTGGAAACGTCTGTACCAGCAAAACTATGGACGTTTGTTTTCGCGGCAGCCATTCTTGGCGTCCATCTTGGATATCCCCATTACGAGTAGAGAGAAAAAATGGCAACATGGATTGTTTTTAATTCTACTGCTATAGACTAACCGCAATATCAATGTTGCCCACTTTTCAGACGCAATTCCCACGGGACCCCATATTTCCAACACAGGCACCCGAACTATTGTCAAAAAATCGTACCTTTCCGATACTGACATTTCAATTCAAAACAAATGAATTATACATGTGTAAAGTGTTCCTGGCAAATCATTGTAATCACCAACGGTAAGAAGATTCATGATTCACCTTCATTGTGCAGTTGTTAGGAACTGGAACAAAAAAACCCTTATAACATTGAAGTCGCCATCGGCCGAAGTTTGATTAGGTTGATTGGCTTGAATTTCGAATCAGACGGATGGGCAGTGGTCAATGGATGTAACAACTTATGCCTGAAATCAGACTCAATAGCTCCGGCATAATTGGGTTTGAGTTTAGTGGGATTGCCTGATGACGACAAAGAGATGTGATGCTTCTTCGTAGATGACTATATTTACGAAAACTACCAAGGACGTCTCCATCAGTGAGAAAATCTGACGAAACGAGGCGAAATACAATAACCGCCTTCCCTCCTGCACATGTTTAGCAGACAACCGGAACGGACCAAAGTGCCGTGAGCGCTAGCGCCACCTTGCGGCCGAAACCGGCATTACGAATAGTGCAAAAGGCGGATTTGTGCCGATTTTTGCTGATTTGTTCTTCTAGGAATATAATGATGGAGAATCATAATGTCACGGAAAATGATTTGTTTCGTGCTGATTAAGCAAGATATCGCTGATCAGCATTCTTAATCCATATATGGTTCGCTGTAAAATCGTAATCTAAAGAATGATGTATCTGAGTCACGCTTTGGCTTTCTCAACGATATGAGTCTCATAAAACTGATATTCTGTCAATGCAAACTATGTTTAGTCCTCTTCAGAAACATTTTACGGAAGTATATTCGTCAAAAACGCATGACAAATTACGTCAAAACAATTTTGCATGATGCCAAAAATGCAGTCGTTACGAAATGCTTTGTAGCAGCTCGACGAAAGAACATTGCAATATGGATGTCAGTGTAACATCAAATCTTACACACACTCACAACTACAGCACCAGTGGGTGCAAAAGTGTAATGAATACATGATTTCTGATATATTTTTTCTAAAATTCTCACTACAGAAAACATAATAAACCTGTAGATAACAGCTTTTGAGTTGTAGAATAAAGAAATTCAAATAGCTTTAACGGTCAGACCCAAGATATTATACTACATCAGGCCAGAAAACGTATCTCTCATTGCTTGAAAACATTGCAACTTGTATTGACAAAAAGGTCATTATTAAAGACACAACACTCAGTCCGCAAGAAATAATGGTAATATTCATCATGTGGAATTGCACAATAACTCTCATCCAAATATTTCATTATAGGTAATAGCATACAGTTACCCCCATTCGACCACACTTAGCTGCCTGAAAATCAGATATGAATACCCAAGCATTTATAATATATAGGTACATTTCGACAGAATTGATGCGGAAATGATCGAGTCCATACCACGCCGAAACGATTCATATCCCACATCCATCCTCGCATGTGGACACCTGCAATGACAAAGAGGTCATTATTAAAGACACAATATTCAGTCCTCAGGAATTGAAGTTGGAGTCGACCTTTGTATGTATGAAATGGATATGGTTATCTTGTTAACTGATGTTAAATTTAAACACATCCCGATACCTAATCGCTTCCCCAACACAAACTTATCGTAGTCTATCAACTACAACAGTATTTTTCCGGGTTATCGCCCCTCCCATCGCTATTGTAATAATTCAACAGGAAATTCCTACTGCTTTCTCCATTCCATAGTTTATAGTATATTAAATACTACAAACTATTTCGACTGTGTATCTGCCCTCTCCCCATCTCCATCCTGTCCCCTCTTTTCCACAGTACTCAGTCGATATGAAATCCAATTGACAATTATCGGCTGTTTCTCTTTTCGCCTTAATTATGTTAATTTATTTAAACGTGCTCTCGTTTATCGTGCTCTCGGCAGTTCTCTTTAAGTTGTCCAGTTAAGAGTGAAAATCAAAACACACGATCGGATTCGGACTTGGCAGTTAAGCCCCACGTAAATGCCACTGTTCGAGATTAGCTGAATTAAAGATCGATGCCGGGTCGAAATCTCTGGTGGACACATATTCATCTTTGCACCCAGAACGAGTTGTGCCTCATCTAAATCCTACTGATTTCCTGCCCATGACAGAAGTTTATGTTGCTGCAAGATATTATTGTGAAATACAGTTAGAAGAAATCAACACAATACTAAAAATGTGGTTCAAATTATTTTGTTTTATTAAACAATATTTGTACATGAGCAGTATGTCTGAATTTTTTTTTTTTTAAATATTCCCAGTATCGTGAACCTGTAAAGCTGTGAATTCTGGTTACAGACAATTAGAATGTCATTGATAATAAATACGAGCAGTGTGAAATACACGTACGGTATTATTCGTATTGCACATGGACATGAATATTCATGTGGATGAATATTTAATACGACATTTTGATAATTCTATGGAATACAGACAAACAAATAACCAGCATGCATGCATGTCATCTGCATGAACCTAGTTAAATCAAATCTCGAAAGAAGTTTGACCTGCTCCACGCAGTATATGAGTAAAGTACATGGTAATTAACCTTTCCTCAGAATTTGTTTCCAATCAAAAAACAATATACAAGAAACTCTGAAAACCCAGTGGGATTTTCTATTGAGCAAGCTAGAAGTTCATTTCGTCCACACCAAAGATAGTGCATATAAGAGTGCCGAGTTTCTGTTGAAATTTGCTAGTAGATTCATTACGAAGGCTGAATGACATCCTATTGGGTGCAGTAGACAATGGATAAATCCAAGATGGCGGCATCGATGCCCCATGACAGTCACATTTTCGTTCTTTTCTGTCCACATTTTCGCAATTCTCTTGCTCTAAACCATGTAATATTAATTTATTTCGCTAAAGCTAATTGTTCTCTATTTGATACACACTTAACTGGAAGAAAAATTGAAGAAGAAGATTGGGTCGAAAACTAAGCTTTCAGCAAGATGATGTGACACCATTCAAGCGAACATATTGAATTTGAGTGATACATTTCAGCCCATTTCAGGTCAATATTGTTTTCTAAGCAAATGGTCTCAATTATAACAGCGGCCATCTTGAAAAAATTCCGCCTAAGCTGACACAGGTTAAATCTGGATGTTTAAACAGTTGCCCGTAGTGTGTAATATACATCACCAAGAAATATATCCCCAGCAGATGTGTAAGCCCCGTCTTTGCCTCGCTCTCGGCTGGCTGAGAGTCGGATATTTAACATACTACGGTCGCATATACAATGCTATTTCGCACTGATTTAACCGTTTGAGTTAATGCAGGGAAGTATCTGCAATGTTTCTGCCTCCCATTATATATATTTTGAAGATTTGTTTGCGTTCATTTACAAAATTGAATAAACGTTAAATAAACTACATTTTCGGCCCTTAATCGAACCGATAGAAAAGTGATCCAGCAGGGCAGTGTTATCTTTATTTTTTAACAGGGATGTCAAACTTCTTCTAAACTGTTTTGATTTGAAAATGCATGTGTGGCCAAAACCCCGTATTTGTACGCGATCGGCTGTAAACCTGCAGGCGAACAACGTCACTTTAAAACACCTTTAATTTGAATATGACAGAATTAGCTCTCGTGATTCTGGCGGTCGTTTCTGAACATGTGTGTTGTGCCTTTATCACAAAATGTACGATTCTCTCATATTCAGCACATATCCGCTCAACTATATGGGAGCAAGTCAATGAGAAACAGAATATATTATTGTACAACAAGCAGCACAAAAAGTCGCAATGTGTACTGCCATAAACATGGGAAAACGTTACACAAAGTGTCCGAATGTTAATATCGGGAAATCAACTGAACTAGCGATACAATTCTCCCGTATGGCCTTTGCAAACATATGCTAACATCCGAGCGTTATCGTGTGCATATACAGTCTGGGAGCCAGGGTCGGGTTATAATTTCGGCAAGATAATTTCCATATGTCCCACTACAGACAATCATTTTACTTTGCCGAAAATAGGGGTAGGTGTATTTTAATCGCCGTATCTTTCTTGTTATTGGTCTAGTCCACCTAATCTGTAGCATATATTAATTATCAATAATAGCAGAGTGATATGTTATCAAGAATCGTTCCTGTATCCCGACTAAATAGCGTCACTTGGGGACCATATCCAAATGTCAACTGAAAAAATTGCTCCCGTTTAAAAAGGGGGAAGGTGTATTTGTATTGCTATATCTCCCTTATTATTGAACCGATCTAGGTAAACGTGATAAAATATTGCTCCGTGTTACCTTGCAAAGTTTTTTAATACCTAAGATCGTTGTTGTATCCCAACCATATGGTGTATTTGAAGGTGGTATTCAAATTCAAATCAGAAAATTATATTGCCTCTTGAAAAAAAACGTGTATGTGTGATTGAACTGTCACATCTTTCTCAATAATGGCCCTATCTGTCTGAAATTTATTATATTTTATTCGGCATTTTTGCCATTGCCATATACAACCGCGATACGTTTTTTTGTATCTCAAACTAGAATGACTACAATGGGGGCCGTATCCAAATGTCAACTTGAAAAGAAAATACTCCTTTATGTGTGTTGCTATATCATTATTATGTAACGTGATTCGTTTTAAAATACAAACTATTCTCTGTAAAAAATATGGGAGAGCAGGACACATGTAATAGGTTCAACATATCTCCTTAATGAATTGTTCGTCTTCACCTGTTTTACTATATAGCTCTCAAGAACAACTACATCAGTTTTTCACAGAGTTAGTAATTGTAGTTCAGCTGTTCATTTGACTGCCACATATGAGTTTCAACTGAAAAATACGCTGTTCCCTATTGTGTGGCGCATTTGTGTCAAACGAGTATGAATGGGATTTGTAGTAAAATCTACAGAATGAGTGCTACAATACATCAAGGTAACTTTGATATCATTGCTTATTTTCTTGCCGCATACAGTATTATTGCTAAATTCAAAATGGCGCCCTTGTCAGAAATGTAATTTTTTAATGATATTGAGGGTAATTTCAGATCCCACTGTACACCTCAAGCTTCATTAAATTTACTGTAACAGTTTCATATTGATTTTTTAGCTTGTTTAAGTAATCTTTCTGGAGCTTCATCGATAAATTACGAAACAATCATTGATCTTATTAAAAATGCACACTCGCCAAGCAAATAGGCACAGCATTGCTAATCAATTTGGGCGACTCGATACGAAGAACCTGAAGCTGAATTGGGTCTCATTATCTGTAAAAGAGGGACAATGGATCACAGATGAGCGAAACCTGGGCCCAAGATAATGAGCTTTGATGTGACACATTGGATTTTGATAATCGTGCATTTACGACGTTTAAATAAATGCCCCAAATAATAGAACTATTCTTTCATTGAATGATATCTTGTCCCTGTCATATTCAATTTGTCTCTGATTATTAGTGCACGATTTTATATTCGAAAATGACGGAGATGTTGGTGCATTCAGCCTTGATTGTTACAAGTATATTCATCATTATGCTTAGTATTTGATAACAATCTGCAAAAGGCAGGTCATTTGACCTCAACATGGTTGTCAATTTAATTAATAATGATGCTGAACTGAATCTTGATGATGTACACAGACTCCATTCTTCAAGTGTCAATAGTAACCTTCTGTCTTCAATTACGGTCTACCATCCGCTGATTGCGCATGGTTGCAACCAATCAAACTTATACATTTCAAACCGTAGCTGATTGGGTGCTCAATATCGAGCTATGAACGTTTAAAGGCTTAAGAGAATAACTCGATAATTTCATAAAAAGTATGAATGATGGGAATTATGCTTTCTGTGTGAAGTTTTCCTTCTTGAAATCTGCGAAAGGCGGTTACGCTGGGAAGGAGTGTAGGGCCGGGGGAGTCAAGTCTGATAATATGAGATGGACAGGCTCAGGCCAAACTAAAATGATGGTAGAGAGCTATATGTGTATTTGAGTTCCACAAAACGTTTGGCCTTAGACGTGCAATCCCGGATCTTTTGCACGAACGTATAGTAGAATTATGTTCAAAATAAACCAGGACAAAAAGTTTACAGTATGATGTGTTGTAGAGAGATGTTGATGTTCGCGTTTTTTTAATAAATTACATATATTACAGAAACAGTTGCTTTGCGAGTATTACTGCTGTTTAAAGGGGATTTCCAACTACTATAATTGGGTACCTCCAGCAGATAAGCCACTCTGTACTAAAGTTACCGATCTGCCACGCATGAGTGATTTATATCGTATCACTTTGTTTGCTGTGATCAGCACAGCTTTTTTCAATGCATTTCCCACGTGGTTAGTTTTGAAAGTTTTAGGTCACCAACCTAAAAATTAGCTCACCAGCTCGACGATGATTGTCTTCAACTGCCATGTTCACTCAATCTCACCTGCTATTAATCTTCTGACGTGGTACACTTGAATTGTGAAACTGGACTGAATATTCCCTGGCACCATGCAAACTTCCGTAACACCATGCTACCTATTTATTTGTGTTCATTTGTAAATTGGATACAGACCATGTGATATCATACGGTTAAGATACAAGGGCACTTTTAATTCTACGCATACTGACCGATTCTGAATATTGGTTAATGTTGAGACACACGGAAACAATAATCACAAAAATGTAATTATATCCATATCGTCTTTGCAAGAGGGAGCATTTTATTTCTATCAGTAATGCTAATTTGTCCCGTATTTGTTGTGATCGGTTTAACAAAAAAAAACAATTGCTGACACGACGTTACTCTGTCAATAGCGCGGAATAGTCGAAAATTAAGTTTAGACAGATTAAGCAATATTTAAGGCGGATATAAATCTTTATTTGCATATACACCCGTCTTTCAGAGGATTCATTTTTGTTCAATTGACACGTGAATATTACCTCCTACAACTGGGATACAAAAAACACCTTTGATAATAATAAACAATGTGTAAAATCCTGAACTGCATATGATAATTTTTAGAAAGATTGGATGATTTCATAAGTAACTTGCGACCATTGAAGTACACGAACATCCTTCTCTGGAAAGGATTTTTTTTTAAGTTGATATTTGGATATGGCTCCTGTATGATGTCATACATTGAGATACAGAACCAAATCCTGATTGATATATAACTCTGACATATACTCTAAATACAATATAATAAATTTCGGACACTTTAGGGCTATTATTAAGAAAGCTATGTCAATTTATTCACACATACCCCCTTTTTCAATTGGGTGATATTTTGTGTGATTTTTTCGTTCAAATAACATTGAGTTTTACCCTCAATTGCACCACAATTGCGAATACAACAACGAATTCAAAAACTGCGCTACGTATCGCGGAACAATAAATAATGATGTTTATATAGATGGAATCAGTGTTAACAGATATATAGCAATTCAAATACATATACCCCATTTTTTTGGAATGGAGTATTTTTTTTCAGTTGACATTTGGATATGGTCCCCACGTGACGCCACTCGATTGAATTACATAAACAAATCACGATATTATATAACTCTGCTATTATTGATGAGTCATATGTACTTTGGATAAGACCGATTGGGCTGTATTGTTAAAAGTCATCTACTCCCCTTTTCGGTGGAACAATACGAATATTTGCAGGGTGTCATTTCGACAGCAATTAAAAAAATTGCATCACTTTAGAACTGTACATCCACCCTGGTTAATACCCGCAATGGTCATAGAAAGTCATGGTATAGATGAAAATTATCTTGCCGGTGGGGTGAGCAAATTTCAACTGGGCTTCCAGACTAATAAAGATTACATTAATGTCATTCAAAAAAAAATATTTAATATTAAAATCCAGTTTATGTAAGACAATGCCCTCTCATTGAAAGACAAGAATCAGACATAATTTTCCTCATTTTGTAGGCGTAATGTCTTCCCGAGATCACAAAGTATGGGTTAAATACGGGAATTTAAATGGCACAGAAGGGGGAGAAGTAACACTCTATTGCGACTACAACGGCCGGAGAACAGATGTATTTTGGTTCAAGAAAGAAAATGAAAAGTTGACAGCGATTGCTCATCGAAAGGCAAATTCTGCCGGTAAATGGGTAGGGCAAACCCCATCAAAATATGAGATTATCGATAATGCATCACTCAAAATCAATCCATTGGAATACCCGACAGATGACGGTCAGTTCTTGTGCAGAGTTCGCGACAAGGGTGCTGCTGTCAACGTAAACGTTATCGGTGAGTTCACTAAATGAATGCAAATGAAACTTTCGTTTGCATAAAATTACTAATTTGTAAGATGCAAATGTATTGATCGAACGAACATTATGAAAAATTAATCTTCTAATCACCATTATCTACAATAACACTTCGATGAATTTGATATACCTGCGACAAATTAACATCATTTTCAAAATCATCGGATATAATGAGAAAACATTTGAGCCAACACATCAATTATACGTTTGCCCGCATGTAATAATCGATAACATGTTAAATCGTCAATCGTTACGCATGGTTTGAGATGTCGCACAGTTACTGACAATGGAATATCAAAATGTTTGGACTGATAGCTTACTCTACCGTATAATTTTGATACATATCATAATTGCAGTGGGAATAGCTAAACGGAAACAGATCACAATCTATCATATTCCACAAAGGCATAGCTATACGAAAACAGATCACAATCTATCATATTCCACAAAGTAGAACCACAGTCTGCGTTCTGGCTTTTCGTGTTTCTCAAAATTATAAACGAGGAACTTTCATTCGTTTATATGGGTTTCATCTTTGAGTTAGGATTGCGGATTTTCGATATAAATTCTCTGGTTTTGGACAATGTATCATTTCTCGTATGAGAGCTGATATGGATGCAAAAAATTGACATTTTAGTTAATGATATAGTGCTGCTTATAGTGCTATGCATCATCAAATCCCGAGAGGCATCATATGAAAATAAATGATATCTTTCATGTTTACCTTTTACAGTACCGGTGAGAAATGTTAACATCACAGGAAGAACAGATGTAGCAGCTGACCAGACGCATAG
The DNA here is from genome assembly GCA_036873755.1 of Hanleya hanleyi. NCBI lineage: Eukaryota > Metazoa > Mollusca > Polyplacophora > Lepidopleurida > Hanleyidae > Hanleya > Hanleya hanleyi. Next base: position 6,855 of record JAVTVY010004277.1, on the reverse strand, counting down.
TTTTGCGTGTTCGGCAGTTGGCAACCCAAAGCCAGTCTTTCAGTGGTGGCTTGATAATCGACTCCAGACAGAGGACGCCGAAGGAGTCAGTGGTGACGCAAGCCAATTGAGGATAAACGCTCGAAGACAGATGAGTGGAAAACAGATCATATGTACAGCTAGCAATGCCGCTGGTATTGCCAACTCATCAATTACGTTAAATGTCAAATGTAACGTATCATTTCTTTTTGTTATTTATTTGAGTAGTAAGGTATTAATTGTGTCGCAGCGCGCACGTCTTGTCAAAACGCGCGCATCAACCTCTTAGAACATTAACAGTATTTCCGTTATTTTGGGATAACACTATCTTATAATAGCACAAATTCTAGTGCTGAAAATTTGGTCGAGTTCCGTGCGGGATTCGAACCAGCGACCCCAGAGTCAGGCGTCTAATCGCTAGCACTGTATGTCGGCGATCTAAACCACTCGGCCAAAGGGCCTCCCATAAAAATAGGAGGTAGCAGACCGGTAGTCTTGAAAGCGAACATACAGTACCCTTGTCAGCACGTATTGAATCACATTCCAGGCAAACAAAATATTAGCATTTTTTTTGCTCAGCTTGTGTGATATTTGATGAACTATATATTAATGCAATTCATTTGGTAACATCCTTTTCGTACGGAATATGTCGACCCCCAACACCTCCCCCCACACACACCGCCCTTTAACAGCTGTCGACTATCGGTTGTATCACTTCGGTGATGCGGACACAGTCAATCTAGCCTCCATCACTCATGTGGATGACGACCTTACCTGCGTTTCCCAGAGAGATGTCAGGGTTATCATGTTTGATCTGGGATACCTGAATGACAATCGAAAGGACTCCAGCGCTCTCCAGCGACTCGCACAAAGGCGAACACATTAATGGATCGCCGAAAGGGTCATTCAAGTTAACTTTGAATGGGTGAAGACAGAGGTGCAAAGGTATTGCTGGTGTGACCATCTCTAGTGTCAGTGAGCCAGGATCTCTGACTGGTATACCTCACTGCGAAAAAGCCCCCCCCCCCCCGCCCCATCTGACAGCTGTAGCGTATCGGTTATATCCCTCGGGGATGCGGAGCTCTCCCCAACCTCATACAAACAGACACTCTTGGGAGATGATGACCTTAACTGTGTTGTCAAGAGAGTGGTTGATCATTTCAAAGGCACGGTACGTGAACATGGTCTTACAGGGAATCGCAGAGTAGCGGAGCGGGTCCATGAGCCTGGCACAGCCGATGGTGAAGAGTTCCAAGCGGCCAATCGTCCCAAACATATTGCAGACAAGGACATCACAAAGACTCCCACTTTCCCAAAGCAGACAATTCTTCAAGTGTGAGGGTGATATATAGGAGACCATCATCAAGGAAACTCTTATACGGTCTGGTTATTGGATGTCAAGAAAAGTGGTTAAGTATCGAACAGTTCATGCCTCAGGACGATGACAACTTCAGTACCCCCGGAAATACACGACGATATCACGAACACCTGCGCCGGGCTTACCGAAGATCCAGATGACCTCACCCAACAAGTAATTAATGTAAGCCACGCAGCAGGATACCAACCCCAGCGACATTTCTTGACGACGTTCAGAAGGTTTGTATAGAGCACGCTACCAGGGGAATGCTAAAATGTACCACGTGAACGATATTGTCTCTGTTACCTCGGCCTCATTTCGAGGGCTGCGCAAGTGCGCCACAGTTTGATGGCTTCGGGCATCCCAGAAATCAGATTTTTCGGCAACGGTCCCTTAATCTAGGAAGACCTTTGTTTGAAATCAAGTCTGGAATCGGCCACAGCGTCGCCTATCGTCCCAAGCCCAGATTAGTATATCAACTACAGATAATCTAGACAGCAAACATTTCCCTCGTTGTGCACTGCGTGTTGAGCTACGCCAACGACAAAGGGGTAGGGGTGAAACGAATCACCCAATTTCGCTCCTCTGGAAGTCAAGGAAACATGTTAGATATGCAAAGTCCCAGGAGTACCATATTCATCTTGAACAGGGCTTCCGGTTGTGCGCTCCTGATGTCATCTGTTTTTTTATTTATTTATTTTTTTTTGTTCGTCCGGAAGGCATCGACCTTTTTTCTCATTTATTTGAACCGTAACCATGTTGCTTCCCCTGTCAGCATTTTAATTCCAGCGATCTCACGTTGCTGTAGATGGGTTGTAGTAGACCTTAGACAGTTTTGCGTCCATGTGTACTTGAATGTTCCAGAAAACAGTACATCTCTTTAAGTACCGAAGCAGCGAAAGAGTAGTCGCTATCTTAAATAAGTTCCACCTGGATTCTTCTCGCCAGTTCTCCAGTGAGCTGCTGGTAGTTTAGCTGTTCTAGTTCACGTACCACGCATGTTCCATCCATGTATGTTCTCAATTCTTCTGGATATTCCATCGCTGCCTTTACTTGTGGATCGAGACAGCTGCATCATAGAATGCGTTAATACAATGACCTTCAGCTCAGAGACGTTCACGACGTTTCAGCCGCATTATTACTCGCGTTGTAGTTATACAACGACCAGGCCGTAGAGATTTTTCTCCTCACCTACGCCGAGGCCAGCGTGTGGCAAGGCCTTTTACTTTTTAATTTGTTGACAGCACTGACTATTTGCTGGTATCATCAATTCATTGGCTGATGTCACCAAAGCAGGTCATTTACTGGTATCTGCGATTTATGTTGATATAATTTTATTTGCTGGTATCAAATGAGTGGCAGAGGGTGAAAATATACCGAAAGGTTAATGTCTGTTCTCTTCTCTTGTTATTTTCTCTTGTTATTTGAAAGAAATTTACCAGTCAATTCTCCTCATTCTGGCCACATTCTACTGTTTAGGTCCTACTGACTTGCTAAACTCGAACTGGTCACTTTAGGGGACAGCTATGAACCATAGAGACATACAGATATATTCCAGATGCCAGAGATTAAAATAGAATCTATATATTAAAACTAACCAGGCTGGACAGTATGGTGTACGCCTTCCCAAACAAAAGTTTCCTAGTTATGACAGTATGTGCAAGAATATATTCCAACTCAACATAAATGATAATATTACATATGATGCCTGCAGTTGCTTCAAATTCAATATGCTTGGAGCAATTTCTCAATAATTTACCTACGTTGAAACTCTACTTTTGTTACATTAACAAGTCCAGCCAAAAATTGTACTTAAATATTTAATGGTGTTGCCATATTTTTATTTTTTTCAAAAAGAATAAAAGTTTATCTCATGAAAATATTTGTAGTGGATGCTGAGATATTGTACCTCAAATAATTATGTATCTGATACAAATATCGAATGCAAATCAGCTTTGGTGATCGGCCTATGTCAGCGAATCCAAAGTATTCTAGGGTCTGAGTGTTAGGTGCCGAGGAATGCTTTCCTGTAGAGTCATATGGCTGCTTTTATTCGTCAGACGTCGACAATTTTTCCCACCTCTTGCATATCGCTCCAATTTATTGCCTGTATATGGCGGAATCCGTTCTGCTGCTGGACTCTTAGTCCCCCATGCCCGCCGTCTACACATGCCACTCGACAAATATATGTAGGTTTATTGTTTTGGTGGAAAATTTAAACCGTACTACCTTGGGCATTATAGGTTAGTTTTTCTGGATATTCTTGCATTTACCATATTACCCTATGTTGAGGATTTTACTCCACCAGCTACCGTATCTAATTCCGATTAAGACGTTGCTAAGAGCCGTGTGGATATTTCATGGTCTCCACATGAACAACTGCAATAAAAGCGCGACTGAGATACTAAGGCTACGTACGACAATCCACCGCATTTCCAGGTCTGAATGTTTGGTGCCGAGGAATGGTAGTCGTCAGACGTTTTCAAGTTTTCCCACCTCTTGCATATCGCTTCAATATCATCAAACGATTTCTGATTGTTTGATAGTATCATCAAATCTTTTGAGGATATCCTTGAATATTAGATGATGCCATTATGATAATATCAGTATATCATTTGGTGATATCAGCAAATATTTGATATCAGTTGATAACGAATAAACAGAGAAACGACTTGCCAAACGACCAAGAGTCCCACAGGAAAAAAAGCGTTTTGGAGAGCGCTTTCTAACATTGGCTCCACTGAGGTCATTGCTAGTCACATACCGAGGTCACATACCATGCAGACATGTATCCACATGGGATTTTTCGAATCTATGTACAGCAATCCCTCATCAGAACCTTATTGTCCGTCTTAGTTCATTAATAGTATCGGTGTTCAAGAAAAATGATCGCCGATATATTCATGTCAGAAGCCATGAAGCATTCTTTAGCTCTACTATACACTGGATATCATTCATGGGATGCTTCTTTGTTTATAAAGTTGCTCGAATTTCTCATTAATAATATCTATGTGAAATTTGGCAATACAATATATCGACAGCATATAGGTATTCCAATGGGTACTAATTGTTCACCCTTTTTGGCTGCCCTATTTCTGTTCTGTTATAAATACAACACATGTAGACGCTTTCAAAAACAGATTATTTCAAAGCCCGTTCCTTATCATTCAAAAAACGCTAAATAGACAAGCTTCTTGCTGTGGATTTTCGCTATATAAATGACGCAGCGAATGACCTAGCGGCACATAACATTTAGACCTATATCTCTATAAAAATGAAGCGGGGCTTCTCTCTCTACGACTTTGCGACAAAACAGATGATCACAATTTTGACATCGTAAACTATCCTTATCTGGACAGTAATATACCAAAGGCACCTGCATATGGCGTATACCTATCTCACCTAGTAGCATTTGCTAGATCATGTGTTAAATGTGACGATTTTAATTAACGTCACAAAACATTATAGCAGAAACAGGGCTATATCGTCAAGCACCTCCATTCGAAGTTCTTCAAAGTTGGAGGATAAAAAAATACGAGCGTGCAAGATTTATGGTGGTACGTTTTGTAGCTTGTGTCTAATTCCGCTATGGCCCGTGTGAACCTATGTATTTCAAGATCCTCGTAGTGTTCATATGGACAATTTCAATCAAAGCGTGACTGAGCTACATCATACTCTAGATAACTTTACAGCGTATTTCATATGGATTAAGAATACAGAGCAGCGATACGGATTTGATATTTTTGGAACATCATCATGTCTAGCTGGCATCATTGAAAACAGTTTCTGTCTTGCGGGAAATTAACATAGTTTTATGTATACTATGATTTATCTTTTTAATTTTGTGCTAATGTTATTATATGGATTAGGTCTTTGGATTATGGACGCGGAAATTCTTTAATATGCTTGCTATTTTGTGACAGTAGACTAGCACCATGGTGCTTAATCATATGTGTATAGCTCTTTTATCTGGAATGACATATCCTTGCTATAATGTGGCATTAGACTAGCACCATGGCGCTTAACATACATGCGTACGGTTATTTCATGGCGCTTAACATACATGCGTACGGTTATTTCATGGCGCTTAACATACATGCGCACGGTTATTTTATAGAGCAACATATCCTTGGTATCTTGTGACACTAGACTAGCAACATGGTGCTTAGCCAAATATGTATGGTTATTCTACCTTGACTGATATATCCTTGATATATTATGGCACTAGACTAGCACCATGCTGCTTACGAAATATGCGCATAGTACTTTTAAGGAACGACGTATCGTTTAACCACATGTTTATGGTTCTTTTGTCCGAAATGACATATCCGCGATATAATAAAACAGTAGACTAGTACCATGGGGCCTAACCATATGTCTGCCTAGTTGATATGGAATGCCATATCCTTAAAGTTACATTGTGACAAAAGACTACCACCCTGCTGCCTACCCATATGCGTATGGTTGTTGTATTTTTCCTTTTACCTTGAATGATATATCCTCGATACATAGTAAATGTTTGCAAGTACAATGGTGCTTAATCACATAAGTATGGTTCAACAATCTGAAATGGCATATTCTCGAAATAGTTTGGCAGTAGACTAGTACCATGGTGCTTAACTATATGTGTATGGTCCCTTTATCTGGATGACATTTCATTGCTCTTTTGTGGCAGTAGACTGATACCATGGTGCTTAGCCATATGTGTATGGTTATTTCATCAGGAATGACATGTCCTTGTTACATTGTGGCAGTAGAATACGAGATTGGACAAAATCTTGCACATGTCATCAGCTCTTATGTTGATTAGAATAAATTTGGAATAATTTTTTTCATATTTTATCCTAGATCAAATATATTATTATCGCGCAAGCAAATTTGTATTCAATATCGGGATTGTGATTGGTTAAAATGTCAGGTCGTATAAACCCGTACACCCCGAGTGATGTCTTGCTACTCGGGGTATATAGAGAACAAAAAACTCACGTGCGATTAGAAACGACGCTCTCGCTTCAAAAGTTCAGCTGACCATATCTCAATATTTATGGAATAGCTTTCGCCCACTCGTCAACATGTAATGGAATAAATTCATAGTGCATCATTTTCACTGAAGCGTCAGACATATAACTCATCAAAGATGGTATTTGTTCAAAAAATAAAGGTCGGTTTCCGAACGAAACTGATCGAAATGGATTATTGTAGATTGTGTTTTGGCGCATTTTTCCCAGTGTAGTAACAAAATGCGGACAGTCTCGTAACCGAAATGGCCCGCTAAATTTGTCTGTTGTACCGTTGGTTCTCAATGATAGATTTTTTTCAGTATCTTTATTATACGATAAAAAAGCTTTAAGGATAATAAATTCGTTATTCGGGTATTTTCACGGATCTATTGAAAGTTACGACCGTTGTAATATCAGCTGTTCCAATGCCTGGGTTACAACATTTGAATAGTCCATGATAGACTATTAATTAATAATAGT
>JAVTVY010004276.1:0-37753 GCA_036873755.1 Hanleya hanleyi | reverse complement strand
GGATTAAATCCCTTGCAATTGAACACCTTTGGGTTGACAAATGCAGGGGATCGAGGTCATTGTTCTGCGGGAACAATGCCAGTTTCACACTTAATACCTCAGAGTGTTAATAGAAACAATACGGCATTGTTCCAGTCACAACAGGGTATGACTGAGAATGGTTCTGGGTCGGGTGTCATAAACCCATATAGGGCTCATTATCAACTTCCTGTCAGCCAATTCCGGTCGCCTGCAGGTTCCGGTATGGTTAACTCCGGGATTCCGGTTAGGACTTTTCGTCCTTCCGGTCCCACTATAAGGAGGCCTGTTGTGACAAACCCCGGTGGGTTGAGACTTCCGGTTCGTCCGGAAATGCAGTGGGCTAGGCCTATTGCATCCCCTTATAGACGGGTCTCTAACAGTCCACAAATCAATACGGGAGTTCCGGTTATTGATGGTTCTCTGTCTGCTGTTATTCTGCAAAGAATGGAACAACAGGCAGCTGAACTAGATCAGTTCCGGCGACTCTTGACTTCCACTTCCGGTACTGTTCAGGTTCCATCCCCGGTTCCGACACAGCTTCCGGTAGTATCGTCTGATCCGATTGATTTGTCTACTGACCCATCGATGAGACGTCAGGGGGTCGCGCAACGTCAATCCATTGAGGATAATGTCAGTGATCATGATCCGGAGAGACGTTCATATTCAGAGGTACTAGAAGCTCTATACGAGTTGTACCCTAATATGTCACGACCCCCACTGCCGACGTCCTCTCGCCTACATACTATGGCAGAGGCTCCGTCGACAACTACCATGCAGACGTCACTTCCTGCGTCAGATGCCATTCATGGTTTATGTTCCGTTCTTGATACGGTTTTAGCCCAGCCTAAAACAATGCAGGAACGTATTACAAGAACGGGAAAACGTGCACTCTTTAGACCGGCTTCCACTTCGGCACCACTTCCGGTGGAGAAGCCCACGTCTAGAGCGTACGGAATTCATGATTCGGCATATGACTTTAAGGCCGCGGAACCGGAACCTGATCTTGCCGACATATGTAAAGGCAACAAGGTCCCTTCCAAGGTCTTGATCCCGCTAACTGATAAGCAGTCTTCTACTATTGAAGAAGCTGCGCGGCAGGGGGTAGCCATAGCCTCTCACATGGACTGGTTTCTTAACGACCATATCCACTGTGTTGAGCAGGTTGTCGCGTTCGCAGTTAGCAGCCAGTAGTAGTCCTGAGCTACAATTACTGTCGGATCTTCAGAACGTGGCTGCTAAAGCTAATGCTGATGCAATGGCTTTAGCCGCGTTCAATGCTGCGATGGTTGTTCATCTGAGACGACAAGCTTACTTGTCTTCAGTCGTCAACCATGCTCCTGATATAGTCATTCGTACTTTGAAGGAGCAATCGCCAGCATCTTCGCTGTTGTTTAATGGCATTATACTGTCTCTAAGGGATACGGTGGAGAAGGCTAAGCCTAATCCTCCGTCTAGAGCGGGTGGTATGGGAACAGGAAAACGTATTTCTACGGACACTTCCGGTCCACCAGCCAAGCAACCTAGACCGACTACTTCCGCTTCCGGTCCAAAAGGGAAGTCTCAAGCGGCGGGTCGCATGCCACAACAGCAAGGCCAGACCAATCCCAACTATAAAGGTAAAGGGAAAGGTCGTGGCAAAAAGCAGCAGGGCCGGTGACGATTCAGGCCATGTCAATCTCATGACATGGCGGGACCACGAATTGCCTCAACTTCCGGTCCCGCCGAAATCCAGTCTCCCGGTCGGGGGACGACTTCAAGGATTTTGGCGGAATTGGCAAAAACTGGGGATGGATCCGTGGGTAATCCGTACTATTCGATACGGTTACCCCCTAGAAATTACTATAGATCCACCCCTTACTGCTGCTCCCAAGCCCTCCCGTATACCTATACGGAAGGCACACCTTCTGGTAACACAGGCATCTGTGGACAAACTTATCCAGAAGCATGCAGTAATAGAACTTCCGGTCCACGACCGGTCCCCCGGGTTCTATTCTCCGGTCTTCCTTGTGCCAAAGAAGGATACACCGGAAATGCGCATGATAATAAATCTGCGCAGGCTGAACAAGGACTTCCTGATGAAACCCCCTCACTTTCGGATGGAGTCCTTCCGGTCCATCAGGACCGCTCTGGTTCAAGGGGAATGGTTAACCTCCTTGGATCTTCGGGATGCTTACCTGCATATCCCGATTCATCCAAGTTACCGGAAGTACCTGAGATTCCTGGTCGGTGCTCGCCGTTTCCAATTCCAGGTCCTACCTTTCGGTCTAGCCAGTTCCCCTTGGATCTTCACCAGAGTATTTCAGCCAGTGGCGGCGTATCTGCACAGTCGAAGTATCAAATATCATTTTTACCTAGACGATTCCATTATCAGGAATATGTGCAGAATACAACTCCGATGCGATACAACATTTGTATGGCACATCCTCGAACTACTGGGTTATCTCCCACACGAGGAAAAATCTGAGATAACACCGTCACAACAACGGAACTTCCTAGGCGTGGCCTACGACACCAAATTGGTCATTGCTCGGCCACCGGAAGTTCGTTGGTGCAAGATATGTCGCGACATTCCACTGTTCATCAGACATTCTTGCCGCACTGCCATCCAGTTTGCATCAATAATCGGTCTACTGACATCCACACAGGATCACACCACGAGGCCGATTACAGTTACGGCCACTAATGATCTATTTAAATCAGCATTGGCCACACAGGCACAGGAATCCCATGATTCCTGTCACAGAGGAAGTCAAACATCACCTATTATGGTGGATGGACCCTCTCAACGTGATGCCTGGTGTAACACTGCTTCCATTTCAAGCTACTCATCAGCTGTTCACGGATGCTTCGATGCAAGGATGGGGGGCCCACCTCGGATCCAAGTCGATATCAGGCTATTGGACTCCGCAGGAGAGGTTACTCCATATCAATGTGTTAGAGTTCATGGCCGTCAATCGAGCAATACTCTTATTGATACAGGACCTCAAAGGCCAGTCGGTTCTGGTAGCTACAGACAACACGACTGTCTTAGCTTACATCAACAAGATGGGGGGAACTCGGTCCTCGAAGCTTCTGAAGCAGACCGAGATACTCTACCATCTGTGCTGGCAGAACGATATCATACTTCGTGCCAGACACATACCAGGACATCTGAATGTACTAGCCGACGCACTGTCGAGAAAACATCAGATTATACCGACGGAGTGGCAGCTTCACACAGACATTCTGCGCCAAATCGCTCAGATTTGGGAACAACCACTGATAGATCTGTTCGCTACTCACCTGAATCATCAACTCCCTCTGTATATGTCCCCTGTACTGGATCCTCTAGCAGTGGGAGTCGATGCTCTATCGCAGGATTGGACGGGTCTAATAGCGTATGCTTACCCGCCCCCTTCAATCCTGCCTCTAGTTCTACAAAAGATACGCGCGCATCCGTGCGTCGTTTATCTAATTGTCCCTTGGTGGCCTGCTCGTCCGTGGTTTCCCGACCTTCTGGAATTACTGGTAGACGTCCCAAGACGACTACCTCTTCGGGAAAAACTACTTCGTCAACCGAAGTCAGCAATTTTCCACCACAAACCTCAGGCATTCCATCTGCACGCTTGCAAGTGCTCAAGGATCAGCTCACTGAGGTTGGGTTTTCTAGGGAAGCTTCGAGAAGAATGGTCGCTTCCACTCGATCCTCCACATCAGCATGTTATCAAGGGGAGTGGAGGGTCTTCCATGAGTGGTGTACTCGAAGAAACATTGATGCCCGTCCTGCCTCTGTTCAGCAGATAGCAGATTTCTTGTTACACCTGTTTCAAGACAAGGGTCTTGCTCCATCTACGGTGGACGGTTACAGATCAGCATTATCTAGGATTATTAACCTGTCTACTGGCGTTAATCCTGCCTCTGATCCTAATCTAACAGCTCTGGTTAGATCGTTTAGGATTGACAGGCTTGTCTCTGTACCAAAACTTCCTAAATGGGATTTAGCATTAGTTCTACGGAGTTTATCAGAACCTCCGTTCGAACCCATAACTACAGCCGATCTGAAATTCCTATCCTACAAAACAGTTTTTTTGTTAGCCTTGGCTTCAGCGGCTCGCGTGTCAGAACTACACGCTTTGGATGCTAGGGAAATTAGGCATGATTCTCGATGGACTTATGTGGTACTTACTACCATTCCTGAATTTGTAGCCAAGAACCAATCTCTGTACGACACTTCTTGTAGAGAATTTAGGGTTCCAGCTTTAGCTGATTTCCTTTCCTCAGGGTTAGAATCGGACAATCTTATGTGTCCGGTTCGTGCCCTTACTGTATATATATTAGTCGCACTAAAGTACTACGTGCTGGGCGAAGGCGATTATTTATACCATTTTGTCCCCGGAGCCAACAAGAGATATCTAAAAACACTATCTCTTCTTGGCTCTCCAAAACTATTAGGTTAGCCTATGATGGAGTGTCATCGATGCAGGCTGCGTTGTGTGATGTCTCTGCACATGAGATCAGGGCGCTTGGGGCGTCCTGGCCTTTGTGGACCAACAGGTCGGTAACTGATATTATGAGGGCTTGTTTTTGGAGATCTCACACAACCTTCGCATCATACTGCTTGAGAGACATGACACTTATCAAGGACGACCTATTTTCCTTGGGACCACTGGTGACAGCGCAGCAGATCACCGGGGTCGGGTCAGCACACAGACACTAGAGGCCTGTGTGTTTTTATCGGTTTTTAATGGTAAGAACACGTTTCCTCATAAAAAACTTTATTTTAAAAAAAAAAAGGTGGGGGCACGTGTATATAACTTCCATTATGTCAGCGCCGATGAGCCTGGGAGGTCTGGGCTTACTATAGGGACAGTGTCTACGATACCGTTATATGACCCTGTCACTATTGAGTCTTTATGGAAGCCTATTCTTATTTAAGTTTTATGGCCAGCATGAAGTCTCTTGCTGACTTCCGTCTAGTCCTCACGCCATTAGTCGCTGTCACTTTGACTTCCCTCCGTCCTGCTTTGGGATTCTCGCATATGTCAGTAAGGTCAGTTTCACTGTGTAAAAAATATAATAAATTTACATGTAATTTTTACATTTTTAAACTGAAACTTACCTTACTGACAGAGTAATGGTCCCACCCGACCTCCCCGCTTGGGATCTTTACATTTAAGCGTAAGAAGTGGAGATCTATTGTGATTGAGTGCTGGCGTGGGTGATTAGGCGGGAAATGAACTGTGCTATTGTTTTAATTTCTTCACTTGTTAATCCGTGTTTGCACACGAACGCATATGTCAGTAAGGTAAGTTTCAGTTTAAAAATGTAAAAATTACATGTAAATTTATTATTTTATTTATTTTTACTTTCTGACAAACTTTTGTCAAATCCAGGTAATAGCCAGTGTAATAATTACAAGACATTTACCAAAAGATCAATGACGGACGTTTCCTTCAACCAAGCGACAATATCAGTCGCTTTGCGTGAAACCAACACTTCAATAGGGGTGTTGACAGGACAAGTCATGTTTCCTGCTGTTATTTTGGACAGACAGGCCAGCAGATATGTCGTCAGTTGTCACTGATCTCCTTCAAGACCAAGTCCCCCACCGTCCCAGCAGTTACTGGACCGACAAAGCCCTTGAAAAGGACGGTCGCGTCCTGTCTAAGCGTCAGTGAAAACCACCGCAAGGCCGAACCCGCCATCTTGGCTTCAAACACTGCGCCGTTGAAATGATGTCATGTCTGGTCCCCGAACTACAGCCGAAGGTAACATGGAAGTCGGAAACCACCACCACTGTAACCAAGGGAAGTAACCCGCCTCCAAGACCAAGATGTCTGCAGAGTGTTGAACTCGTGCGAACTCGAGCGTGAAGAATTTATATAAGATGTTTTACGCACAGCAAGTATTAAAATGAGACCAATATTGCGAATTTTATGTTTTTATTCTTCCGACAGAGAGGTCAGCAAATGTGACACATCGGCGGATACGACAGAAATAAATAAAAAATCGAAAATCCAATTTTATTTTTATTTCACTTTTGGCAAAATGAAGGTCGGCGGATCCGTAAACCAATCAATAAAAAAAAAAAGGCCTTACATAGCACCAACAAAACAAGTTACTGATCATAGATAATTATGATATTGCATAAATAAATATATATCGCTAATGCCCGAGTGAAAAACCATTGATATGCAGTAACTATATACATACACTAACCAAAACCAACCAGAGTATTAAAAACACCTGTTTGGCATGCACAAACCAAACAACCTCATGAAAAATATAATACTTGTAGACAAAAATCATTTGGAAGAGGGTTGGTGGAAAAAGACATTATATATAGCTGAACAAATAATGCACAATTGACATGTGGTTACACTATAACATACCCATGGTTCCCACCATCACTCATTGGCTGAGATGGATACACAAACTTTGAGAGTGATTAATGACAGTCCCTCTGATAAACAAAAGATGAACCCCAAATTATAGGGGACTTCCAGTTATTGCACAGGGACATCTTCTCATTCTTGAGCTACAATAAATGGTTTATTATATTTCCCAATCAATACAAGGTAAAAAGAAAATCAGCTAATGTACTGATTGAGCTTTATATTTGGAGGGTTTACGTCTTTGTTCCATTGTTCCTCTCTGTGCGACCTTTGTTCATTGCTTATGTTGTTGTTTACAGATACCTTGACAGTTCCCCGTTCCCCGAAAGCACCGTACCCCTCCAGGATGATGCATGCAATTAGTCATAGGTAAGAGGTTATCATGACATAGAACATATGATTGAACTTTAGTAAGAGCTTTGGGGATGAGGTGGATGGAGGTGAAGATATGCTGGATGACCTAATGCCTGTCACCCCGTGGGGCTTCGGGGGAGTCGACTGACCTGGGATGTCGTTGTTTACACCGCAGGTCATCTTAAGAATAGGCCTCAGCTCCTCAGACAGCTTGTCGTAAAAGGCGACTAACTGAGGCACCCGGGTGTGAAAGGAATAGGGCCCGACCCATGTGGTTTCCGGATGTGAAAAGGAATAAGACCCAACGTCATGATATGACTGAAATATAGTTGAAAGTGACGTTAAATCATATTCACTCACTCACCCTAATGCCTGTCCATAGACGAGGTCATATAATGTGATAGCGAGTTCTATCCGTCTGTTTACATTCGTTGTCTGTGGGATATCTCCAATCCCAGTTTTAGGATTGGTACCAAACTTTGGGTAGACCTTAAGCATGGGACAAAGTGCATCATTTTGAAGTTGAAAGGTCAGGCATGGAGAAATCATTTGAAATTGTTATATTCATGCTTGGATGACAATGGAAGGGACACAACTCTTGACAGACGTTCTTGTCTGCGCACATGGATCGTGATGGACCATGATATATGCTGCAATGGATACAATTAAATTACAGGATGATTGGCTGAGCTAAATTAGTGTAGGGAGGACAAGGCCTAATGTATTTCATCAGTATGACCTCATCCATGGAGTTCTTCAACCGGATTGTGAAATTCTTAAAATCTACGTATTCCCAGAACTTATATGTACATGTACATTTCCTTCAAGTTCTACATATATGTACATTATATCAAACTGTAAGATCTAAACAGATTTCTTGGTTTATCTGTTCTTGTGTAAATTTGCTTGATACAGTTCTTTGTATTTGGTAAACTACTTCAGTTTGAATTTTCTGAGGGGTTTTAACCTGGGTGCATTTTGGGGGGTTTTGCAAACTTCTGGTTTATTGTAATTCAGGCCTTCCATTCAATTTTTTTTTATGATTTCTATTTTGACTGTTCTGGAATTTTTTTCCTATAAGAGACCATGATTTTGATCTACTCTGCCTGAAACATACGGTAATTTCCCTATTAATTCACCTTCCAAACTTAATTCGAAAACGGCCGATTTTTCCGCTGTCGTGATTTTGTCCATCCTAATAAAACGAACACGGGAGCATTTTCAATATCCGTGAAACAATAAATTCGAACACTCCCGTTTTCGCCACGGAGTTCGTGTCGATGAAAGTAAAGTGAATGTGTTACTAGAATGTCGTATAGTATATCGGCGTATGCTATTATTTGTAAGCGCAGAGAAACAACAGGGAATGGTACAATATAATCAGACTGAATTACTATTACTTACAGTCTATAAGGAATAAAATTGATTCAATTAACTCCGCAGTCCTGTAATTTTATCCTAACTTGATCGCGTTTCGCCGCAGTCGGGAAAAATATATACGGTAGTCCCCGCACGTGGTCGAGTGTCTGCACACGGCCCGCTATTGAATCATTCTTCACTTTCCAGCCGTTCGTATATCAAATATCTTTCTTTAAACCAGCATTCCTTTATTTGAAAAACACGGTGAATATTTTCCGAGAAGGCAGATCTGCATGCGAATGAATTATGTTTGAACGGAACATAAAAATCACCGACAACGGTGATCGACGTGACACGGTCTAAGGAAATTTTCATGGCGCTCCTTTTCTGTTGAAGTCTTTACGGTGGTTCATCGTCCCTCATTAATTCATGCCCCCTTTAACTTTTATACGTTGGTGATTAAATAGAATACATTTTATGCTAATATATTTTCAGATGAAGCCGGCTATCGATCTGACCTGGAGTCAACAATCGCATGCTGCGGTTGTAATTTCGATATTAGTGTTGTTTAGATTTTTTTTTAGAAAAATGGAATAAATCCATCCACATATGGTTCTCAGTACTGCACGGACAAAAGCATCATGATATTGAGCATATGGATATATTTTATAACTTTCCTCAACTAGATTCTCTGAAAGGCTGAATTAATTTCACTAAACCGTTGAGAAATGGGATTGTACATTTGGTAGATTTTTTCGCCATGATTCTTCGACCAGAATACAATCACAACTTACATAGATCGGTCTAATTTACCAGTTAATTGAGATGTCGATTTCTGTATATTCTCTGAAGTGGATCCGGTTATATTTACTGAGTGTATATTTATAAATTATAGAAAAGCTGCAGTCGGGCCAAATCTCAAATCAGAAAGACGATCGGATGCAGGTAAAAGTTTCCTTTTCAAGAATTAAGCACTGTTGAATGACTTGATTTTGAGTCGGCAGTCATACATTGTGAAACGGGAACTTTCAATCAAGTGATATTATTGAAATTACCATGCAGTTTATGTGGAATACGAACAACTGAACAGCGGGCAACAGGCTCAAGTGAGTGGTGACGATTTGATACAAAAATGTAAAACGGATGCATATATGAGAATACAGCACTTTATTTTATTACAGGAGCACTACGATAGCAATATATAACATAAAACAGCATAAAATAAAAGCATCATACATGTAGAAGAAAAGCATTGAGCATTGTTAGTGCATTCTCCTAACGTCAGAGTTTGTAACCTCCAAACTGTCATGACAATAGGGGATATACAATGTGATGCCATGAGAATGTGTTACTGTAGAGATTTGTACTGTAAGCGGTCCTTAAACTACAATATGAAACAAACACTGTACTGTCTGGTATTTTTTGTTATATTATTCAAGAAACTTGTTATATTTCGTTTGTTATGTGAACCGTTGGCAGGAAGATGCGATCTGCTTTTACAGCTTACTTTTCATACAACAGGGCGTATTGGAACGAAAGAGTGAGAAAAAAAGCAATATAATTTTACAATGGGGTGGCATATTTTATTTAGGAGAGAAAACAAATATATGCAATAATGATTTTTCAAAGTTAGTTTGACACAATATACCGTCAGTGTATGTCACAAATATATTCAATGGTGACATTATGTGCATTGCACTGAAAAACGAACAACTTCGAAACATATATAACGTTAAACCAAAAGCGTACAATGATACATTTCAGCAATTTTACAGCATATTATCCAGTTTATATGAAGTGGAATCCAGCACAGACTTCGTGATATAATCCTACATAAATTTGCCGTTGGTTCATTTTCAGGGTTCACAACAACAACGTCGACATACCGAACGACTCGAACATGGAATACTCTAATATGTGTATAGTTTTATATATATAGAATATTCATTCAATTCCATGTCAGTTAGGTTTCATAATATAGATCATAGCTAATACTGAACAAAAGGAAGGAATACGTTCAATGTTTTGGCCTACTTTTACGATGTTATTATGGACGCGAATTTACGGACGTCAGCTCAAAAATCTGCATGATCGTGCTGAACTTGTCACTCGATAAATATGCTTGACTTCCTCGAATAAAATTAGACGCCTGTATCAGGATAGAGGAGATTTTCTGACATCATACACTGCATTTTATGGAAACTATGGTGAGATCTCAAAGTTAATACACGTTAATAAATACGATCACTACGACCACGGCGAAGCGGTCCGCCATTTTGGATTCTCCGTGAAAGTCGGCGCGACATTTAATTCGAACACTCGCGTTTTTCTAGAATTGGCTCAACAAATAATTCGAAAGTAGCCAATTTTTGGAGTGGTGAGTTTCATCACTACATCGCGAATTAATAGGGAAATTACCGTATCAATATTTTTCGGGGCTAATTGTTTTTTCCAATTTTATTGTGTTGTCATTTGTGAATGAAATTACCAGTTGCATGAATGCAGACCTGTGAGGAAATTTCCTGCAACTGGTGATTAACTAGAGACCTTTCTAATTTGACTGACCTAGACCTATATCATCAAGGTCTAATTTGCTTCATGGGGCTGTCAGGGATTGACCTGGGGTGCCATTGTGCACACTCCAGGTTATGGTAAGAATAGGCCTAAGCCCCCCGGAGAGCTTGTTTTAAGAGGCGACTAATTGGGGCACCCATGGAGTTCCCGGGTGTTATAAGGAATAGGTCCCTACCCATGTGGTTTTTGGGTGTGAAAAGGAATAGGAACCAAATTTCGTGATATGACTGAAATAGGGTTGAGAGCAATGTTAAATCATATTCACTCGCTCACTCACTCTAATTCTAGTTATTGCAATATCTTGAGGGATGACTAGACCCTCCAAATTCACACTACAGTTCATATGTAACTAGTGATTACTAGAATCCTATTCTAGTTGACCAACCTTAAGACCATATGTAGTCGATGATGGATCAGTTTATAGAGAATTTTGAGAAGACGTGTCCTCCACATGGTACCACTCCACTGTTCACATGTATGATGTTTTCTTTTCACCAACCGGAAGCTTTGATGTGTGGCTTCGATTGAAGTGAAACACAAACTTCATTTGTTTGACATGTGTTACGTGGTGGCAATCAGAAATTAAGTCATAATCCCAGCTCAAGTTCGAAATATCATACAGTGAAGATAATTCCTTTAATGAATCGATTACCCTATCAAAATCGATCACCCTCGATTTTTGGAGGGAGATACAATCGGAAGTTGTAATAATTCAATCACACCCGATTTTCAGTCAATCTCGTTTGTGAAAAAAATTGATTCACCCAGTCAATCACATGTAACTGTGCTCTCTCTGTGACAGTGTTACAGTCTATTCAGATCAAACAAACAGTGATAGACATGGTAAGACCATATGTAGCAGGTCAAGATGTATTACGGACTCATCATATTAACTTGGAACTGTTTATTTAATGTCTGAATCTCGAAAAGGAATTACTAGTTTCTCAGCTGATTGATCTAGCGAGATGACGACATCGGCAAAATTTGACTTCTGGGAAGGAAGAATACTATGTTATTGATTAGAGTGAGTAGTCTCCCTTCCCTTATAGCAGAGCACTGACCATTTGAACCAGCTGATGGGTAGATCGTGTTTGATAACAGGGTATTAATTCGGTTGATGCTGGAGTATTAAAAAAAAACTGCAATTAGCTTGTATTGAATCACAACCTACGTAAGTATAATTTGAAACAAATTACTTGTACTGTCCCAGACACAGTTTTCACAAGTGGCAGTATCGGAAACTGGGCACTTAATGATTCAAACTCCATCCTTCATTTCTCTGACTTTCACTCCGTTGCAATAAATCGATCACCCCTCATTTTTAATACCTCAAATATCACTTCTGATGATCAATTTATTGGGGAAATTACCGTACATAAGCCTGCCTGCTGGAAAGTTTCTTTGGTCCTTTCATCTAATAATGTGTTTACATTTCATGAAACTGTTGGTGAATTTTTTTTATCTCATTGATTTATTGATGACAATAAATTTCATTACTATAGCTGAAAGCTTCGTCAGTACTATTCGAATACGTTTGCAAACCTGGAACATCAGGCGACACAGTTAAGTCAAACCATCAACTGACATTGGCGGGTAAACATGATCATAGCTTCCTGTGTTATTCGTCAGTTGTGAACAACAACAACATTGCTTTGTGCAGCATACGAAAAAACCGAAAAATCACAAACTTATGCTAGATCTTATCATCTCAAGCGATGGAATATTCAATTTCAGTCAGGGGAGAGAGTGGAGTAATCCATAAATGAGCTTTCCCAAATTTTGTTTTCTGCCTTGAACCATGTTGAGAATCAGAATGGCGTCACACTGTCCGGGGTCATAATCGACGAATTTCAGTAGCATAATCGAGAATTCATGATCGATGATGCCGCTGTAACTTTCAACCAATTTCATTGTTGTGCAGTTATTTATTATAATTTATTAGTGTATCAGGTAATTCAAAATAATGCAAGACTATTGCTAGCCATTTTGACAGCACCCTGGACCATGTGTTTGTCACAAGTTAAGAGGTCATCTCAAATATTCGAATGTCATTTTAGTATTCTAATATTCGTAATTTTAACATACTGTACTGCGAATGTATTGGACTATTCGTTTCAGCTCTATTCATTACCGAGATGGGGCCGAGCAGGTGGGATATCTTGTGCTGGACATGCTATGTAGAGGGTGGGGAGTTTGAGGGAAAATCATCTTGATTGTGTTCATAATTTTCTGATCGACAGAGCAGTTCTTTATTTCAAACTGAATATAAATAAAGGCTTGATTATGTATGTTTCTGATCTTTTATGTATTGTAAAGAGTTTGTTTATGACAGTTGCTATGGTTACTAACACATGTCTGCTCTCTCTTTGCCTGCAAGGTTCACTAACACCTTTAAGATAACCACATGTGACTACTGCCACAAGCAGATGTTTCTTGGCTACAAATGCAAAGAGTGCAAGTAAGATCCCCCTGCTCACTGTACTGTCAGTTAGACTACTGCTCTTGGTGTCTACTGTACTCAATCTTAGCCAGTCAGTGAGCTTGTTACAGTTTTTGCACTATCCCATTGGTTGTCCTGTTTACTGTCTGAATCTTAATAGCCAATCAGGAGCTTGTTACAGTTTTGCACAATCCCATTTGTCATCCTCTTCCCTCCCACCTGTTCCATTAGTTCCCTCTGGGGCAGTTGATATCTTTCACATGTGCTGTCCCAGCCCATTATGCCTATGTATGAGGGAACGCCTTTAGTATAGATAGTCCTACCCTAATACAAAATGTGTGTACCCTGTACTGTGTGTCAGCTATCCTTCTTAGCATTTGGTATCCTATTTCATCGTGTCGTTTTGAAATATTTATTGTTTCATTCTCATATTGTGTATGTGTATCTGACTTTGAGGTCACTTTTTGTTTTCTCAGACTTGAGCAAATTTCCATGTGCATGTACCAGTAAAACTTTCTTCAAATTCATTATACTACAAATCATGGTGATTATCTTCCCTTTGAAACGGAATCTTTCACACAAACTCTTCAGGGTATGTCAAACTGGTCATGTGTATTTGGTAAATTTATTTAAGTATTTCCATGAGATGAACTTGATAACTGTATACATGTACATGTCCTAATTCTTGGAAAGCATAATGTGACTTCAGTATTTATATTAGGTGTTTGTTTTCCTGGTTGTGGCTTACAGTCTTTATCATTGCTTTTGTTCCTTAGACCCAACTTGATTTATTGTGGAGCCCCTGGGTTTTTCTCTCTTGTTTTTCTCTAGATTTATGACAAAGATTGTCTTAGGAACCTGTGATATTTGTCATAAAGCAGTCATCCGAGGGAAAATATGTAAATATTGCAAGTAAGTCACTTAACAACCTACAAATCGATTTGAAGTCATTAACTGATCGAGGTGTATAGTTCAATGCAGAAATTCTATAGAGCATTGCAAAACACTCCAAGCTTTGATACTGGCAAGGTAACAAAATGTGAGATTAAATAACCCAGCACATAGAAGTTTTTTGATGTGAGTTTCTGAATATTCTGATGCCGAAGTAAGAAAATCTGATAAATGTTCTCGTGTGCGAGGAATGAAGTTGCAGTTTTCTGATGTTGAGATTGCTGGAACTGGATCCAGATATTCTGCTTGTTTGATATTTGGAGAAATATCTCAAACGAAGATCCAAAATTGCTGGCATTAGAATGTCCAAGTTCCAGCGTCCAAAATTGCCAATGTACACTGGGTAATGGAGGATTTGCACTAGAATTCAAGTTAATCCCTGAACAATGTCATCTTGCCTTGATGGCAGTGGGCGGTGCATCGAGATGTGGCTGCTCAGATGAGCTATGGTTCATTAATCGGGGCACTTTGCTATCTCTTTAACCTAGAAAATATCTTAATCGATAACTGGACTATTTTCAACCTGATGTTGCCGTAATTTAAAGCTTATTGGTCCTTTCGTTGAGAAGTAGGAATACTTGATCCATATTATATTTACGGCAGTTATCAATAGTTAAAAAACCCACCCCAGGTTAAAGATATAGTGGAGAGATTATGAGAATGAACCGGAGCTCGCATGGTGACCCACATGCCGGTGCACCTGTCGCCGCCATCGGCCAAGATAGCGTTGTCCAATGATTAATGTGAAAAAGGTCAATTATGTTTCAATACCCTTCCTGTTATCCCATTGCACACGACACTCTAGTTTTGTCTCTTTCGTCTCTCTCTGGTGAATTGTGTCGAACGTTCTGTTATTTTGTTTTTGCATAATCCTGGAATTATGATATGTGAAGATTGCCTACATCATCAATTTAGTGTCTCATTTTCCATTCAAAGAATAGAATTTTCAATAAAAATTTGTGTGTGTAGCAGCCAAAAGTTGGTTTAATATACATGTTATCAGTATACATGTTTTATCTCGGGTGAGGCAATATTAAGAAACATAAAAGAAACGAAATATCTCACTGCTCACTACTTCATTCCTGTGTTATATTCTTAGCTAAAATTCTGAATATGGTAGGTGAATGAGTAAGTTAATCCTTCAACTGTTTTAAAATATTGCTGTGATTTCCAAGGAGTGCATTTGATTGTATTCTCTCGTATATTTCAGATTTAAATGTCACCGAGACTGTGCCAATAAGGCAGCTCCAGCCTGTAGTCTACCCAACGAATATGTTCAAGTATTCATTGACAGTTTACGGGATGGTATGTTCACTTGTATTATAATTAGACAAAGATAGCCCTATTTATCTACAATGATCTTATGGATTCTGAAGGGTTTTGCTCTTTTTAATGATGGAACATTGGAACATTGAACTGTTCGGTGACATTTATAAATAGATTAGACATAAGACTGGATTTTCTACTTCTTCTTCACAAGTAAATATGACCTTAGCCTCATCGGGTATTCATTTTTACCCCTCCGCCAACATTGTCCTTGGGGTATTGTCCTGCTTATGTACACGTATGTCTTTGTTCCCTCATTCACACCATATCTAAAGAACAACTATGCCCAGAGCCGCCAAACATACATCAGAGATCAAGCTGACTAATGTTGACCTACTGTTTTTTCGTGTCCAGGCTATACAGCTCATTTGTCCCCAATTCCTTGTTACCACCGTATCTCAACAAAATTTAGCCTAGGGAAACAACTTACAAGCTTATTCAACAACAACCACCTAACCTATTTCCACAAGGTACTTTAATCTAAATACACATACCCCTCATTATAACGCTACAGTTTATAGATGTAACCTTGAATCTGGGGAGTGTAATAGGAACTAGATGTACTATTTACTGAAACCTGAATCCAAAATGACCATTTGTGGAAGTTGCAGCACAGTAACGTAACCCCAAGAGGGTGCCACTCAACAATTATGACAGTATGTCGCTCAGTTCTCTCTCTTTATCAGGAACAAGGATGCTTGCAATTGCTCATTCCAAATTTGCCTCATTTTGACAAGTTTTCAGTTGAAAATTATAACAGGATGTATTTTTTTGGTGAAAGTTCTTGAAATACGTCGTCTTATTTTTTCCAGCCTCCCCTGTTCAAGGTCGGAAAAACTTCTACGGTAACAACCTAGATGGTACAGGCCTCAGACCAGGGACAACGATGCCAGTATTTCAAGTGCCGGACTCCAGTTCTAACACGTCATCGTGTAACTCGTCCACGCCCTCCTCTCCCGCCCTGCTACCCCCTTCCTCAGCCAGTATGACCTCTCCCTCCCCTGGGCCATCCCCACGGGTCCAGATTCAGCAGTTTGAGTTTCCAGGTGAGGGTTTGCAGGGGCATGCTGTTACACACACTGCACCATCCACATCATCCCCTTCCACACCCACCTTCACACCCTTCACACCCAGCACCTTACCTATCCCCATTCCATCTTCTCTCGTTCATTCCACCTCCTCCTCTACCCACTCTTCTCTCACTCTCGGCTCCCCATCACATTCCTCCACTGCCTCTTCCCGCGCAACGTCACCAGAAATCCTCATTACAGAGTTTATATTTGCTGAAGACGACACCTGCAGCACCCTGACACATAGACCAGTTTGCTATATGAGCGGTAACGAGGGAGGATACCTGACAGTGGGTGATTCTACAACAGTCTCGCCCACTTACACTTCCCTATCTGTTCCTGGCTCTCCGGTCATGCAAGTAGCTAGACCATGCAGACACGCAAGTTTCTCAGTTTATAGACTCCCGCCCAAGTCCGATTCTACACTTACCAGGCATACTAGTTTTTCAGTTTACAGTAGCACACCCATTAAGCCGTGTAGACCAGAACCTTGCTCACTCACGTCTCCTAAGCCACCTTTCGTTGGTGGTTTACTAGGGAGAATTAGGTCAGCTTTTTCATTTTTCTGTGGTGAAGGTAAGCAAGCTAATGTAGGTTGTAGTAGCAGTGCACCAGAGTTATCTGACCCTGCTTACGTGCCATCACCAGCGGAGGCCGTTGGTGTACAGCAGATTGGGGCACATGATAATCACAGTGCAACAGAAAAAGGTAGGCGACAGAAAATCACCCCAGCTCTGTATTATTCACACTATCTCAGTAGTGTTTCGTGGTTGTTTTATTGCAGAGAAAAAAAAGAAGAAAATACATCACAGATACATCAGCCCGCTTCGACTGTGTAACTTCTCTGTTCATTTATATTGTGTACATGTATGATATCCGGAGAAATGCCTTGATCAAATCTTTCACAGTTTGAATGCTATCAAGTGATGATGATGATAATAAATGAAAACAATCAGACTTTTTAGAATGATCTGCAGAGATGTGGTACAGTAGATCAGTTCTGTGTTAAACCATTCAATGTTGTACACAGATTTGTTATCCTCATTCAAACCAAACAGCTGTTATACCGAGTCCTTAGGAGACTGCTTCCACGTAGGCTGTCTAAGTGGACAATTCATACCATTTATCATCACATCAATGGTCACTATATGACTGAAATACTGTTAACAACTGTGCCATTGAATCTCACTTTTCTCTCATTCATCACATCAAAAGAAATGAAAACTTTTAAAAACTATTAATTTACCCCGTATTGATCAGAAGGCTGGACCTGTTAGTTAGATATTATATAATGTGGTCCATGTCGGAGAGCACTGTAGAATTTCATTAGATACAAAATGCTTTGAAATACAACTTGTATATTTTACAGCTATGACAAAGTAAATATATAAATGGAAGCACAATCAGCATCTCCATACTTCAACAATATTATATTGCCTTTATATTTATATAGCATTTCAAAATGTGACAATTTTGCACAGGCGAAAAACGAATGATTTGAATATTTCAAGTGGCCTCAAATTTGAATGGAAATGGGAAACTTGGGCAACTTTACTGCAACCAGTTTTCATTCACATTAATTGGGTTCCTCTTCAACCTATTTGCTGTAATCCTATTGCTCCATTCAGGATTAGATCAGAAAAATGAACCCTTCGTCAAAGATGGAGATTGGCAAATACCAATGTCCCATCCAGAACATATGTTGATACCATAGACTGAGATATGTCAGTTTTTTGTCCCGGTTTCAGATATCATTGATGGTTACCCTCCAGAAGTGATGACTGATGGTTATATTGATTACAGAGGTAACATGGATGAGTAAGTATAGACTAGGTTGATCACTAATCTACATGTACAACTTACTGGTAGAACATCAAAGAAGAACTGATATAGTTTTCAGCAACTTTCAACTCTTTAAACATGTCATCTTTGACACTGTCCCAATGATTAAAAGATAATGGAGATGTTATGAAAATCATAACCAGTACTTAACAAAAACATTATTATTCAAGAAAAAATATTCCTGTAGCAATATATGAAACTCATATTTAAATCTGTTTAATGTTCTGTAATTAGTATATTCTGCTTGATTGTTCTTGAATGATGAATGATTTCACAAATGTTCTTCTATTTCCAGTGATATTGTAAATACAAATACGTCAAATGACAGTGATAAAACCCTTATAGATGTAAGTGTGTTTTGTGATGGCTAAGTCACCATATACTGATTTCACACCCCAGTGACCCCCACATGCTCAGTCTGACTAGCCTGATTGGGTACTACCTGTTACAGGTCACCCATGCTTAATATATGGTGGTTGAATGCATGGTTGGAACTGGCTAAACTGACCGGAATCGGGCAAATATACTCTAAATAATTATTCTATTTGAAGATACGGGTAATATGTTTAGATGATACAAATTTGGATATACACTGAAACCTGTCCATACCGACCATCCTTGGGACCAGATTATAGTGCCGGTTTTGTCAGGGTTCCGGTTTATGAGGGTTCAAAATACTTTAAATTTGAGTATTGGGATCATGCGTTGTGTCAGTATTTAGAGGTTGGTCAGTTCACCCAGGTGCAGCTCTCACAATTCGGAAACTCTCCTGGGCAAAAATCATGTGGCATCAAAATAACTCCCATTTGGCACCATGTTAAAACTGATGAGGTGAATTGATTATGCCACAGCAGTTACCTCGGCCTTGCTGAATGCTGTGGCTAAGTTTGAGGGTTGCAGGTGTCGGTATTACCAGGTTTCACTGTAGTTAGAAATATTCGCCAGGTTTGGCGAAACGAGCGGAGTAGTGTTTGTGTATTAAATAAAGGAGAACATTTAAGTACTATCCATCACTGCCCAGGTAGCTAGCAAGGGGGGGTCACTGGGACATGAAATTTGTGAAGCCGTATTTTGAAAACTGTTCCCTCCTGTATTCAGCACAAATTGTTCATAACTTGGTTGATAAACAAGATGTTGACAAGAGGAAGTGTCCTCCAGTAAAAGTATCTGAGCTGAAAGATGGCCCAGAAGCGATTGTGTTATTAGAGAAGTTTCCATAGCATGGTTTTCACCATGATCTTTACAGTAATCCAGTGAGGAAATTTTCATACCCATCTTTAAGAATTCATCAAAATCACACTTTATGTGATGAAGCAGAGTTTTGTGGATTCTGTAAAAAATAGTCATAAATAAATGTCACGAATAATTATAACACATTGCAGATTGGAACTCTTTTTTGTGTAGAAAAAGTGAATGATTAAAATTTGGTAGTGTTCATGCAGTAGCAAGTTGTTATACGATTTTGATCTATATCAATTTTTAACGGTACTGGTGCTTTGTGACTGCATTGGTTTGTAATTTCAGAGTAACACATCAGAAAAGACTCTGCCGGACAGAGTGGATTCCTTGGACAGTCAAGATGATCCATTTGGTCATAACTGGAACCGACAAAATAGTGTAAGTTGATGACAATTTAGTGTAAGGTATTGACAGTATCATGTAAGTTGATGACAAATCAGTGCAAGTTGATGACAAAATATTGTAAGTTAAAGGTGAACTGCAAAGCTTTTAATTTTATCTAAAATGTTGCTTATATACATCTTATGTGACATAACTTTTATACGTTTTGGGGGCAAATATATTTTGCAAAATTGTACTAATAACAATATTTAAGTTATCCTGTTATAAATCCATCTTGAAAACTTGCATCGCTTGTCTCTCTTGGTTTGTAGAACGTCATGACATAAAAGTGGTCTCCATCATTCAAGTTTTATTTAAATGTGACGTCATGCTACGTCGGATGAATGAGCGAGGACCACTATAATGTCATGACATTTCAAAAACAACGGGAGGCTAGCGATGACGTTTTTAAAAGTTCTGGCTCTCATTTTCTGGTGGTATAAGTTTTTACTTCTCATATACCCAAAATAAAACAATAACCCACAGAACTATTACCACACATATTTGTAACAACTATAGAAGTTCTTGTTTTATGACATTTTAACAGAACATTGGAAAGCTTTTCAGTTTACCTTTAATGACAATGTAATGTAAGTTGATGACAAATCAGTGCAAAATGTTTAAGTTAAAAAAATAATGCAAGTTGATGACAAAATAGTGTGACTTGATGATGAAGTGGGGCAAGTAGATGACAAACAGTTAGTTCATGACAAAGCAGTATAAGATGATGAGAAATAATGTGAGTTGATGACAGTGCAAGTTGATGAAAAAATAGTGAAAATTTGTGACAAATCATTGCAAGTTGACGAGAAAATAGTGAAAATTCATGACAAGATAGTGTGAGTTGCTGACGAAATAGTGAAAGTGGATGACAAAGCACTGTAAGTTGATGAGAAAATAGTGTGAGATTATGAAAAAATCCTGTCCACATAATTGACTGATGGAATAATTCAAATTCATGGTAAAGTAGTACAAGCCAGGCAGTAGTAAAATTGTGGGTGGTCACATAAAAGAGCTGAGTATGTAAACCTCTTGTAGTATTTGAATGTTCATCTTCCATTTCAGTTATCAGTTACATTAAAAGAATGGGATATACCATTTGAAGACTTGTCTTTAGGAGATGACATAGGAACAGGGAGGTTTGGGACAGTCTACAAGTAAGCTTTTTATTCAGCTTTATCCTGGTTTATATGGAACGTTCCGACTGTTCATATGTATATCAAAGTAAATGTCTGCATTGTAAGCACCAATTGTCCACCTACAAAATGCAATGGACATTTAGAGAGCGGATTGTTAGAAAATATCTTTGTCTGAATAGGACAGTTGGATTTATTATTGTCTCGATTACTGACACTGATTTACTTCCCTTGAACTTTGCTCCAGGGGGCACTGGCATGGTGATGTAGCTATTAAGATGTTAAAAATGGACCCAGATGCGGATCATCAGACCCAGATGTCTGCATTCAAACTAGAGGTGAGATTTGTTAAATACTGGTAGTCATTTTATCACTCTAGCTGATGCAGAGTGGTCAATCCTTCTCTCTTGATGACTTCGAATGCAGGAATTTTCAACTGCGCTGTCATTGTCTCTGATGCACGAAGGGCTCGACTATAGCTGTGGGATCTGTCCATTGACATCGTTTCTGGACAATCACTTTGGTAAGTGAATAGCTGCCTTAAGATCTCGCTTGGGGTAGTTTTTCATGTCGATCTGCCTGTAAGTGGTGCCACCTGTGGGGCCAAGTTAAAATTTCATTTCTGGACAATAACTTATGAAAACCAGAACAGATTTATCCCAAATTTGGTATGTGAGTACCTTGCCTCAAGATCTCACCTGAGATTTTTTTTCATGCTGATTCCACCTGAGAGTAAAGTTTAGGCCTTCCATGAAGTGCAGTTCGGAGAGCCAAAATGAAATACGGTGTAAAAAAGAATTGTTTCAGTTCACTTAAAATATACTATCTTGTCATATGTAACGTTGACATAATCCTACCATTGCGAGGGGGTGAAGTGGTACATTTCAACCCCTTCCACCAATATAAATATGATGGGTTCTTATCCAGGGTTCAGAGTTCACCTAGAAGCACTGTTTGTGGTGATTGGACAGAATGACTCCTAGTTAAAGGAAGAGTTCGGGTATGGTAAAGCTATATTTCAAATGAAAGAGCTAGTGAAATGGTATTCAACTGTATTTTTAAAAAAAATTTATACGCCCGCCAAAAAGGCGGACGTATTATGTGATGGCGGTTTCCGTCCGTTGTGTGTCCGTCCGTCTGTCTGTCCATCCCACGTGTCCGGTCTATATCCGGAACACTTTTCTATTTACGGTTCCAATTTTTGGTGAGTGGATACCCTACGGGGAGACGATGTGTCGCGTACAAAAATGAAGGTCGAGGTCAGAGGTCAAAGGTCACTGGCCTGAAAAACAGGAAATCACTGAAGTGTTCGTGCCCGGTCTATATCTCTGAATGTTTTCTATCCACAGTTGCAATTTTTTGTGAGTGGATACATCAGGTGGAGACGATGTGTCGCGTACCGAAATTCAGGTCGAGGTCAGAGGTCAAAGGTCACTGTTGCCTAAAATCAGGAAATCATTGATCATTGATAGTTTTCTATCTACAGTTCTAATTTTTGGTGAGTGGATGCCCTAGGGGGAAACGATGTGTTGCATACCAAATGTAGGTCGAGGTCAAAGGTCAGTGGTACCGAAAAATCAGGAAATCATTAAAAATTTCTAATTTTTTGTGAGTGGATTCCATAGGGGGAAATGAAGTGTTGCATACCAAAAGGTCGAAGGTCAAGGGTCACTGTGTCCCCAAAATTAGGTCAAGGCTGAAGGTCAAGGTCAGTGTGACCCCAAAATTATGAAATTGTTAAAAATCATGATTTTTTTGTGTCCATTGATACACTGAGGGAAGATGTGTCATGTACCAAAATTCAGGTCAAGGTCAAAGGTCAAGGTCGCTGTGACTCCAAAATCAGGAAATCATTAAAAATAACTTTTTTTTTGTTTTGGCAGTAGATACATTAAGGGACACGATGTGTTACATACCAAAATGTGGGTCAATGTCAAGGTCATTGTGACCTCAAATTCAAGAAATCATTAAAAGAAACATTTTCAATGCCTGTCGAAGAGGAGGTCATGTAATGCGATATTGCGTTCTGTCCAGTCATCCATTAACATTTGTTGTCCATTTGTTGTCTCTGGTTTCAAGGTATGGATTGGTACCAAACTTTGGGTATACCTTACTTGCATGGCAAAGAGGAGCCATATTTATTTTGAGATCAATTTTTCAAAGACCAAGGTCACAGTCCCCCAAAACTGAATCAAGTTTAGCTAACTATATGCATTAGGTTGGAACATTCAGAGTTGTCTCCCCTACATGTATATGGCATTTGTCCTGTGGAGTTGTCTCCTATGTTTGATACATGTAAGAAACAGCTACATTCAGTTAAACTGTTGTGAAATATAAACCGTACATTTATTAATTTTAACGAAGAGAGGGGTCCTTTATGAACTTATACCTGTTTATTAACTCAAGAACAAAGGTTTACTTCATCACTTTCTTCACATTTTTCTTCCTTCATCAACAATTTTCCCTCGCCTGAAAGGAATTCATTCAAAGGGAAACTACTATTTTCTTGTGTTTGACTATTGTCGATTTCAGTGTGGGATATGCGAGCTCTCGGCTCTTGTTTCAAGGTCACCTAGTTACCAAGAGTTAAGACCATTTTAGTTTATCATTCAATATAAGATGTGAAATATGTTACGGTACATTCTCAGAAGCACAAAATCGTAAACCGTTCTCTGGATTGCTAGCTACCAATTGGGATCAAGGCCATTAAACAACCTTGAAATTCAGACCAGTGTAATTCCAGATATATGGGCGTATATTGAAGCCCCTTGGGCTCTTGTTGGAATTTATTTTTTAACTCTTTGCCGGAATAAATATTCACTATTGGCCGGAATAAATTATGCAAAAATATTAAATTCCACATATGGTTATAATAATGACCCTAAGATTTTTCCATGGGTACCGTAAGTAGGGTAAACTACATATTTTTGCAATCCTTATGCTTTGGGGATTAATATCGATAAAAACTAATGATGGAAACCATTCTTGAACTTCTTCTTTTTTTCAAGTCGGGAGAAAGAAAAAAAACACGCACAACTTATGAAGTTACGTCGCCCACACCCGCTTGATGACGCCATGTTTAGAAAACCCCTTTCATTTGTCGCATTTCATAAGAGTATCTATATATTTTTACAATCCTTGATGCTTTGGTGATTCGTATAAATAAAAACTGATGATGGAAACCGTTCTTGAACTTGTATGTTGTCTAGTCCGGAGAAAACAAAAACACAACATATGCCGATCACAGCCGCCATGTTTGGAGTTTTCCCACTCATTCGTCACATGACATGAGGTTATTTGGAGATTCCCGACGTCCTGAAGTCTGAATCGAGGCTGAAAGGAATGTTATCAGTGATTCATGTATCACGGAAACGTTAATTGGTCAATTATTCGCTACCGAGGCCGAAACAACCAATCACAGGTGTGTTAGATAAGGCTGTCAAAAAGTCGCTGACAACGGCTTTCCGGCGCAAATTTAAGAAACAGATGCCACTCACAGCGGCTTGCGGTAGGCAAAGAGTTAACGCAGAAATAGTTTCATACCGTCAAATTTACCGAACTCCAGGAAAGTGCCATTGTATTGTCACGTGACCTATTTTAGCCAATAGGAGTAAAAATACGTAAAACAGCGTGACGTATGGTTGAGGCAGAACATGTGAAGGCATCATGAAGCTGTGTGTGCTAAGGTGAAAATTGCAATTTTGTTAGTAAAAATTGACAAGAATTACTTTAAATACTAAATAGCTAATACCATTTCATTTCTAGTTGTCAGAGTGCGGCTTTGTTCGCTCTCCCAACAGCGAAGACAGTCGATCTCTCCCGTAAGCCATCGATGAGAGCAGCCTGTGCACACACCATACTAAATTTTCCATGTGGGCTTCTGTCTCCATTTCGTCACCAGGGCTGTCTCGCTACTAGAGCTGCTATCATCCCCGCTGTTCTGATCTTCCGTATCTGAGCGTTTCGGCTCGAATTGGTAGCCCTGAAATCCACACACAGTTTTCTCGTCGCTTTCACCACTGGAATCGGAACTGCCGCTCGTCGACATTTCACCCAATTTACTCTATGCGAATCGATTAGTTTACCCGAGCAGACAGAAGAGCTCCATGCCTTGACCCTACGTCACATCCGCCTTCTGGATACAGTACAATGGCAGCACTCGGAGGACTGCGAGTTCGCGGTTTTAAAATGATTAGTACTCCTTCAAAGAAAATTTAAAAAATGAGAAAAAAATATCTTTTGGGTTCCATTTGGTGAGTTGTTTTAATATGTATCAAAGGCTACCAAACCCGAACTTTTCCTTTAAGAAGGGTGGTGGTCATCGAGGCCAGACTCTAATCCTCACAATACACTTCTTCCAGATACATTGCCTATTGGTTACAGAGGTTAATACATGTACAGCACTGGCATAAAGCATGGTTACGCTATGGGACATAGAGTAGAAAAGTCTAAGCAGTGGTTACGGATCAATATTCATACCCCCTCCACCCTCCCCCTCTTCAACTCCTCTTAAATTTGCTGTACATGAGCATCCAGAAGCAAAACTTGCTTTGATGTATATGTCAAGAATTACCTAAATGTGTTTCTTTCTTTGTTGCATAGGTGGCCATGTTGAGGAAGACACGTCATGATAACTTGGTACTCTTCATGGGAGCCTGTATGAAACCTCCACACCTCGCTATTGTGACAAGGTAAGTCATGATTGTTAGAATCACTCCTTATTCCCCGGTGATCAGTTGTTGCTTTATTATGTGATTTCAGTACATAACTAATGGATCAGAATGGTTTACAGTCTTGTATCTGACAGAAATCAAAGAATGTTTAACTGTAATGGTCTGCATGTAGAACTTAGTGAATATGAAATGCTATATTCATCAAATGTTTCGGGAACAGCCAAAATGCGGTTTTGATGTCAGTGTGCAGATGATCCCGCAGCTTATTACACGCGATGTTAAACCCTAAATCTCTTTCTCCCCTACACCATATTCTGTGTGTGAAAATCACTTGTCATTAATTCTGTTGATGCAGTCCATCAATGAGAGTGAAAAATTATAATAAAAACCATTGTATTATTTTCAGTTTATGCAAAGGAAAAACACTATACACTCACATTCATGGACTGAAGGAGAAGTTCCCAATGAATAGAACAGTTATTATAGCCTCACAAATAGCCCAGGTATGTATGTTAAACTAGATGGATATTTTGTGTGGATAAGAACTTCTGTATTCAAATCAAGGGACGTTCACTGTAACAGTGTTAATATCAAGTTTAATGTCCTATTCGTGATCTCTCAATGAACAAAACTAACGTACAGTCTTGGTCAATATTGCCCAAATATAGGTAAAGAGATGATGTTCCTGTAACGTAACGTTGTGTATCATTTTGCTGAGAAGCAACAGGAACTTGATAATGTGATGTCTAGCACTGTAATATCACTTGTCTTTATTGCACCATGTAAGCGTCCTGTCTGTGTCTTGTGAGCTGTCCTCAGTGTTTTATAGAGTGGATGGAGGGTGTCTGGTTCCATGCTGCTTCAAAGATTTCTTCTTTGAAGTAGCAGGAACACAACTGGGCTGGGTGGTGCTTAGTTGGTTCGTTATGATATAGCTGAAATATTGTTAGCGACGTTAAATTCTATTCACTCATCACTCACTCCTGTACAGTACAGCTTTGCAATAACGAGTTGATCACCCCAGTATTTTTTTGGCGGAGAAAATTCACTTCTAATTATTAGAGAATTTAACTTTATATACCAAACTGATAAATTTTGTCACAATTTCTGAAAGATATGGGAAAGAAATCCATTATTCTCAGTCACAACCATCCTTTTTTTATTTTTCAGGGTATGGGTTATCTTCATGCAAGGGGAATTGTTCACAAAGATTTAAAGACAAAAAATATTTTTCTGGAGCGTGACAGGGTCGTGATCACAGACTTTGGCCTCTTCAATGTCACAAAACTTTGTGGTGAAAGCAGGTGGGTGGTTTTCAAATCCTTAAAATAGTGGACAAGATGTACACGGACAATTAATGGCCGGCTCATGTTCAAACAGTCTGAAATCTGTATTTTGACAACATTTTTCCTCGATGCATGCATTTAACAAAGTTTCTGATGTTGAATTTAGTGATGAAGTCCTGATATGATGTAATATGCTGGTTTTCACGCCTCAGTCATGCCAGGCACAGACAATCTGGGTCACATTGGGTAGTACAGTTAACACTTATCCTATGCTTAATCTATGGGAAGCTGCACAACCTGCCATCCATTGTAAAAGTTTCCAAGTATAAAATGCCAAAATTAACCCCTATCTCTAAAGTGATCGTAAACCCTAAAGTATAGTTTCCATCAAATGAATGACCATTGTGAACAGTGTCGGAAAATATGTATTGTAATTTTTTACGATTTCATTACACAGAGTAAACTGCAAATAAAGCATGGTATTCTATGGTGGCCTCTTGCAATCATATCTAGGTTAGGTGATGTCACACAGTCTTAATACATATATTTCAGACTGTGTATGCACTGTCCAATGCTTGATTCAAGCTTAAGGTGTATATACTTTGAGTTACAACACACTCACTGTTCCAATGTGCATGTTTCATCAACATCGGGGAAATTAAATGCAAGATTCAAATGACTTGACACTTATGAGTTACCATCTCCCAGATTTGGGTGAGACATGCACATTGGAACAGTGAGTCTGTGTTGAAACTCAAATATATACACACCTTAAGCTTGAATCAAGCATTGGAACGTGCATACAAAGTTTGAAATATATGTATTAAGGCAGTGTGATGTCACCGGACCTAGATATGATCGCAGCAGACCACCATAGAAGAATACCTTACTTTATTTGCAGTTTATTCTGTGTAATAAAATCGTAAAAAATTACAATAAATATTTTCCCACACTGTTTGCAATGGTCCTTCATTTGATGAAAACTTTACTTGAGGGTTTACGATCACTTTAAGTAGACTACTTATTAAGCATATTCACCTAATTTTTGCCAGTTTTACCAGTTGAAAACCAGTGGTGGTGCAGTATATGGAGACTTGGCTGTTCGGTTATTCATTTCTGATACAACCATTTCTCTTTGTTTCCATGAACTCCACCCATGTGGTTCCTGGGTGTGAAAAGGAATGTGACCCAACGTCGTGATATGACTGAAATATAGTTGAAAGCGATGTTAAATCATATTCACTCATGTTGCCATGAAATCTTTCCGTGAAAACAGTTGGAACAGAACAGTACACAGTTTGCCTGTGTAATACTGTTGTTGATACAGGAACACGGACTGGTTAAGTATTCCTTCTGGCAGTTGTGTTACCTGACCTCTGAGATATAAAGTATTCATTTGATTCCCAAATCGTAAACCTGTTTCAATTCATGCCATTCAATCTCCGTCAGGAAGATGATACAACGTAGAAAACGGAAGTTAAAACTAAAAGTTAGCTCCCCTAGCGGAGAGTTGTCCGCCCCTAGGAGAGCTCTCCCATCTAATTCCAGCAGCATTACTATATAGGCTCTGCTCAAACCACACTCGTCCTCTATTCTCTGTTGTACCTCGACCAGTACACATCAAGGAAGTGTTTATACAACCTGGGTTGTTGTTGTAACGACCCGCAGTATCCTTATCGGTTTTGAATTGTGTTATTTCTTGTCGGAAATTCTTTCATTATTGTCGGAAATTCTTTCATTAGTTATGTCTGAGATTCCGATATCTAATGCATGTAATTCGTGTGTGAAATGTTGGTCCAGTTTGGACGCCCACACGGTTTGTTTTTCTTGTAAAGAGTTGTGTTATCGGCGAAGTTGCGCCGAGTGTGTATTATGGACCCGTTAGCGTGGGGAAATTTCGCCCAGGCTAGACGGGCTTACCTTTGCAGGCGTCTGGCGACCCGTCCCTTTCGGAAGTCGACAGACGCCTGTTGGGAATTGCTTGTAAATGACATGAAAGCTAACGAAGATATCGTTGCAATATATAAATGTTTCCCATGGTCTTAGTAATCAGAACTCGCCCGCCTCTGTAAATATTCCGGCGGGACGGTTCTACGTCTAGTTAAATCACAGATTTTAGACAGCCTACATGTACGGGTTTGGCTATGTATGCAGACAAACCGGTTCCTTTGTCTACTTCGACAAAGACTTCTCTAAACCTGCCGTGCCTGAGCAATCCATTGTTCTTGACGGACAAAAGAATGCAGTGGGTTCGCATATTATCTCGACCTCTTCATTGTCTTTTGGTTTTCACCTCTAAACGGAATAAACGTCGTCGTGTCGGTTTCTCCTTTGCGGGTTAAATCATAACGCAGTTCTAAATCCGTTTCTCGTTTTATGGTGGGTCGTTCGGACCTACCATTGAGTGTCAAAATTGCTGTCTTGCGGTTTCGTCTATCGATGAATCAGCGATTCTATAATAGTGGAAATGACATGTTACGGGACTTCAATTTTAGGATTGAGTTGGCATGGATTGAGACAGGTTGATTTGGTAACAGATAGAAACATTGTTTATAAATGTTTGATATTTCAACCAATTTCCATCATTAAATATCCAATCTGTCGGCGATTATTGCTAATTAAAATAGTGCATACTGCTTACGAAATCGGTGAGAATTAGACCGGGAATTCTAGTTCTATTTTTCGGCCTTCCCGTTCTCCGGTATGCCGTTCTCGTACTTCGACTCGACGTTCTCCTACACCACCACGCCGTTTGCCACGTCTTTCGGTCTCGCCTTCTTATATAGGTCACCACGTTCGTCAGTCGCAGACTCCGTTTCTTATCATGCGGTTGTCCACGATTTGTCAACCTCTCGCTGAAGTTATATCACTCGTTCGCCCATTCCGGTCTCGTCGAGTTCATCTGTTGATTCCTTTTCTTCAGTGTAAAGTTAGGAACATACGTCAATGATGGTTTTTTTCGGATAAATTGGATGCGCTTTTAGCGTTGGTGCCGGATATGCCGTCTGCTTCGAATAATCGTCTTCCTCGTATTAAATGTCAGACAAAAGAATGCTCCCTCGCCGTATGTTATCTCACCTATGTCATTTTTGTCAATGGTTCGATGGTGATTAAATTAATATTTTGAGGATAGTTTTCTTTCACATTTCTGTCTTGTTTCAAAATTTTGTCTGGGCAAATTTTTAGACTTCACATGGTCTGTTTTTCCATCTGCCATGTGTTTATTGTCTTCGGACGTACGTCGCGAAATTAATGGCTATTGTCGGAGTTTTTCAAAGTTCCTATATCTTGAAATTATTGCCCGACGATATTTTCTAAAGTCAATATGAATCTCGGGCTTATCTGATAACACAGTCCTGCGTGATGGAGACAATGTGTATTCAATATCACGTCTCCACACGAACAATGAGTTCGGCCCGCTGTGTTTGTTGTGGGTTTTTACGGGCTCTCGCGACCTCGTTTATTATTGCTCAATTTGTGACAGATTTGTATTTAGTCCCCGGCATTTCTGTAAGTCTGCCTTTTAGTGCTGAGCTTGAAGGCCGATTGTGATCTCTACAATAAACGAACGGGTTTTGTTTCGTTGATTCATGAATTTTATGCATTGAGTTTGTGTATATCTCAAGTAGGGTTGTAAATAGTATCCTCATCGGCGGGGGTTTTTCGTTTCTTCCCGCCGGAGAGATCTGATACTTTATTTGCAGCCGTCAATTTTCATGTTGTTGTTGTTACTTCTGTTCGGACTTGCAGTTTTGGTAGGTTCACCTTCATACATTCAGTTCCTTGGTCCTACCAAAATGTAATCTCTTGTTATATCAAGTATTATTACGTTGATTTTGATATCCTGTATTCAAGAGAGACCTTACAGAGGTTTTATATGTCTTTCATGCTGACATGAATATGAAGCATGATTGTTGCATTTGTGTTACGTAACCACAACTCAACACTATTTACTTCGACCCTGTGTCGCATCTTAATGAGCTTCTTTACTGATCTCTTTATGTATTTAAGGGTGTGTCGAACAACAATGAGATCACGTGCTGGTTTACGTGAGTGAGTAAACCTATTCACCCACTTACCCTTGTTTATTGTGAAAGTGTGATATTCTTGAAACACAATTTTGTCTGATTATTACATTGTGAATTGTTTTGTTTCACACCAAGTTGATCCCATCTGTATACTGTATTACGCTTATAATTCAGACGGAGTTATGCACTAATTTTAATTTCTTCCCTATGAGAAAATTTAAAATTACTAGAGTGAGTGGGAAGGTATTGGCCGGCCAAGGATCAAGCCTAATGACACGTAAGTCGTGAAGTCTTCTATGGTTTCTTTCTACCAAGTATGTATTACCGGTACAGTCTACTAGAGCATCAAACTGCCTTTTAGTAATGTTCTTACTGTTCTTCTCGACAAATTGTTCGTGTTAGGTCATTTCAAATTCTAAATTTTTGAATAACCTCACTTTCCTGCCGGCGAGAGACTTAAATGTATTTCCTCTCTTCGGGAATTTAAAATTCTTTAAGGATCTTTCTTGGTTACCTGGAAAAGCTTTGTTCTGGATGTCGGTTGTGTGATTATTTGGTTATAAATAGTAACATTGTTGTAAATGTTTTATATTCTCTCCATATAAAACTCCAGTACTGAATTTCATGTACAGGAGACAAATTACATCGGGAGAGGTCATAATGTAACCATGTTCATTGACACATTATTCATGTTCACTGACACAAAGATCCATAATCCCATTTATCTCATTGAGCTTACATTTGGTGATTAACGCTACAAACATTTAATATGTTCATCTCTACTGCGTTTAAAGAGAAAGAAAATTATTACAATCGACTTCGGGGTTACTGTTTGCAACGCCCTTCTGTTACGTCGTGTACTTTTATAAGTTTGTATCCTGCTCCATGATGAGCATATATATACATTAAGTTGTTGTGAATGAGGAAATCACTACGTTGTTTATCATATACAACGTTTCTCGCATTTTTCACATTACGCTTTCCTATTACACCTTGACGACATGTTCATTACGCCGTCATGTGTCTCTCATACACCTGTGCGTCGTTCT
Source organism: Hanleya hanleyi (assembly GCA_036873755.1). Taxonomy (NCBI): domain Eukaryota; kingdom Metazoa; phylum Mollusca; class Polyplacophora; order Lepidopleurida; family Hanleyidae; genus Hanleya; species Hanleya hanleyi. The sequence continues at coordinate 5,650 of JAVTVY010004276.1, read as the reverse complement.
ATTACATCGGTTAGACGTTTCCGGTACGCCATAACGCCGTTTGTCACGTCATTTCTTCATTTGCGAGATGCATATTTTATATCCATTCATCGGCACTTCCTTTGATTCTCCATCGTCGGTCGTCGGTGGGAGGGGAAGTTCGTTCGTTTGGCGTCAACTTTCCACTTGTATCAATTCCTCTCGGGTTTTTCACATTGTGATTTACTTAGGTTCGTCGTTACTCTACGAAGAGAGTTCTGTCCAGACCTTGTTGTTTCCAGTCTGGAGTTCAGAATATCAAAATTGTATTGGAATCAGCAGTATTTGGTCAAATACTGTTATATGGAATAGGTCTTTGGTTTATGGACGTGGATATTCTCTGAGGACGACGGCGGGTTTGTGAATGACGGACTAGTCGCCTTTAATTGAATTCAGCACAGTGTTGTATTAACACAGAACCATGTTGACTTAACACACAAACATTATGTTGAGATCCATTTACCTTAGGATTGTGCTTGAACAACACAATGTTTTCGTGGTGTACTTGGACAGTTTTTCCGGCTTTCTCCATCAAGTACTTTATTCCTGTATAGACCGTTACACCAATGGTGATACTTTGACATTATGGTTCTGTCATCAACTTTAGGGTTGTTTATTATATGTAGGACCTTACTCACTACGTTCGTTTTTCGGGTTCGGTCTCTACAGCGGATTTTGTCCTGGTGCCGAGGTCGTGATAACGTTCCCGACTCTATTTCCCTCGTAATTGACTTCCTCCTTCACCTTCACCAGGATAGGATGTCTCATATTAGCTCCATGGAAGGCTATCGTTCTGCTCTGGCTAGGGTGTTACGTCTTACCTTTGGTACCAACATTAGCCTTAACGATAATATCTCTGCGCTTATTCGCGCCTTTCGTATTACAGTCGCGTTGTACTCGCCAACTGTTACCGAAATGGGTTATCGGTGTGGTTCTGTGTGCTCTGATTATACCACCTTTTGAACCCTTAGAGTCCGCGTCTATAAAAGCTGTGTCTTATAAGACGGCCTTTGTGGCGGCGTTTGCTTTGGCGTCCAGAGTGTCTGAACTTCATGTTCTTGAAAGATCTTCTATGACCTGGACAGCGGATTGGTCTTGCATTCCTTTTCGGCCCATTCCTGAATTTATCGCCAAAATGAGTCTGTTCGTTCAGGTCCGTGCGCTCAACGTTCGTACTCCATTCCTGCGTTGTCAGACTTTGTACATGGCCTCGAGGACGATCTTCTGCTATGTCCTGTTCGAGCCATCCGCCACTATCTTACTCGTACCGATCCGTTCGCGGCTCTCGGCTACGGTTATTCTGTCCCTTCGCCTGTCAGCAAGGCTTGACATTTAAAAAAGCCGCGTAGTTGAAGAAGACCATAAAATAGTCTTATCAATTGGCAGAAGGTAGATATACCATTGACGCCCCACTACTGTCTTCTGCTTCTTCTAATGTGATTCGTGCCATCGCTGCGTCATGGCCTGTATGGAAGATCTGACCCCTCCATGACATTGTCCTGTCTTGTGCCTGAACAATTAACTCCACGTTCACTAATATCTGTCTGAGGGATATGACAGTGCAATCAATAGTGTGACCACGCTTGGGCCACTGTGGCTACCCAGCACGTTCTGAGTAATTTCAGAAAAAGGGGGGGGGGGCGGCAAAATGGTCACCATCGCAGCAAGACAGCCATCTTGCTGTATCATCTCATCTCATCTCATCTCAGTCATATTATTATTATTACATATATTATATGATAAAAGGCATCTCAGAAGGTAGAAATAAGTCAGTTGACCGGCCGTGGATTCTATAATCACCAATGAAGGCCTGACACCAGGATAGGGTTTACTCCTAACTGAAATTTGCTTCTGTTCTTCAGAAACTGACTTCCTTCTAGATGTCTCAGCTGGGTCACCTGTGCCTCAACTCACAAGACACCTGCTCCAGGCCTAGGGTCAACAGTAGTGATGAAAGTACAGAGAGTTGTAAAGTGCGCAGCATCACCCAGAGAGCAAGCACGACAATTCCAACGCATCTTTCATCACTCCAAGTATGGTGAGTTGTCCTCAAGAGGCTTGCGGACTGAGAGTGGTGTGGACTTGGTAACTTCCAAGCTTTGGGCAGCGCGCTCCCCTTACTTACGGTTGGACCAAGGATCTCCCTGTATGCAATGGCTGTGGCAGAGTTCCCCCCTAGTCATACAGAGTCTACCAAGAGGACCTTCTTGTTGCCTATGGTGCCCGGGTATCCTGCGACTTGGTGGAAATGTGTACCACATCACGAGCACAGTTACATGGATGGAGACACTCAGATAAGTAAAACTGTATCAATTCCTTCAATTACCCTATGTGTCTGCGACCAGGGTTAATTTGTTGAGTAATAATGTCTCAGATTTATACCCATGTCTGTGTCGTTCCAGCGATTACTAGTCTGCTATGGGAGTTACCACAAGGCCGAGATTCCCGCCTCCATATGTTGGTACTGTGGCATGAATTGAAACAGGTTTACGATTTGGGAATCAAATATCAAACATTTATAAACAATGTTTCTATTTGTTACCAAATCAAACCTGTTTCAATTTGATTGACCCTCCCTCCGTCCCCTCATGCCGGCCTTAAACACTACAGGTCTCGGTAATTACAATGAGAATAGAGGACGAGTGTGGTTTGAGCAGAGCCTATATAGTAATGCTGCTGGAATTAGATGGGAGAGCTCTCCTAGGGGCGGACAACTCTCCGCTAGGGGAGCTAACTTTTAGTTTTAACTTCCGTTTTCTACGTTGTATCATCTTCCTGACGGAGATTGAATGGCATGAATTGAAACAGGTTTGATTTGGTAACAAATAGAAACATTGTTTATAAATGTTTGATTTTTCTATATTGTTGTAAAATAGTCAATGACCTTGTCACACTGTCTGTTACAGGAAAGGGGACCGGTTAAGTATTCCTCCTTGCTGGTTGTGTTACTTGGCCCCTGGGATATAAAGTATTCTATTCTATTCTATAGTAAAACAGTCATTGACCTTTGTCACACTGTCTGTTACAGGAAAGGGGACTGGTTAAGTATTCTTCCTGGCTGGTTGTGTTACTTGGCCCCTGGGATATAAAATATTCTATTCCATTCGATAATGTTGTAGAACAGTCAATGGCCTTTGTCACACTATCTGTTACAGGAAAGGGGACTGGTTAAATATGCCTCCTGGATGGTTGTGTTACTTGGCCCCTGGGATATAAAGTATTCTATTCTACATGCATATTGTATATTATTATGTATATTATTCAAAAGTTATGTATATTGTAGTAGAACAGTCAATGACATTTCTCACACTGTCTGTTACAGGAAAGGGGACCGGTTAAGTACTCCTCCTTGCTGGTTGGGTTACTATTCTATTCTACAGTAGAACAGTCACTGATCTTTGTCACACTGTCTGTTACAGAAAAGGGGGCGAATTCAGTATTCCCTTGGCTTCTGGCTGGTTGTGTTACTTGGTCCTGGAGATATAAAGTATTCTATTCTATAGTGTAGGCCCCGTGGGGCTTACAGGGATTGATCTGGGATGTCGTCTTGCACACCGCAGGTCATGGTAAGAATAGGCCTCAGCTCCTCAGAAAGCTTATCGTAAAAGGCGACGAACTGAGGCACCCGTGGGGTTCCCGGGTGTGAAAAGGAATAGGACCCAACGTCGTGATATGACTGAAATATAGCTGAAAGCGACATTAAATCATATCCACTCCTATATACTCTAGTAGAATTGACCTTGTCACACTGTCTGTTTCAGGAAAGGGGACTGGTTAAGTATTCCTCCAGGCTGGTTGTGTTACTTGGCTCCGGAGATCATCTGCTCTCTTCAGGCTGCCAGTCATTTTGACCTGCCTTTCACAGAACAGTCTGATGTGTATGCATTTGGGTACGTATATATCTCCTAGTGTATACTTCATCCTTTCAGGGATACAATATTACAGAGGGATAACAATCCACTTTGTTTTACATGTTGAATGCTCTACATGTATTCATAAACACAATTTATTTTTACAACACTAAACATGATCCTTCATGAGATTTTGCAAAACATATAAGTGAGAATAACATATGCAGCTTCATACAGTGGAATCACCACTCCTGTTAATATTATATCCCAGGTCCTGTGCAAGAGTACAAACTGGCTCAATAATCCACATCAGTACTGCCACAATGTTGTCATTATCTAGGTGAAATATTGTGGAACAAATATATATATATAATTGTTCAATCTCTTTCTAATTATAAAAGCAGGTTTTATTACCCCTCGGCCAAAATTTGGCTGAAGGGTATTGTCGTCGTCATGTACGTCTGTCCGTCCGTCCGTCTGTCCGTCACACCTTTCTCGTTACCAAGATATCTTCAGAACGACTTACCCTAGGCACCCCAAACTTGCAGTGCACATCCGTATGCTTGTGACCCAGAACCCTATTGAATCTGGACCTGATTGGTTAGAAACTTTGGTGGCCATCTTTAATTTATGCGAAACCATCACAGGTTTCTTGTTACCAAGATATCTTTAGAACGACTTACCCTAGGCACCCCAAACTTGCACTGCACATCCATATGCTCATGACCCAGAACCCTATTGAATCTGGACCTGATTGGTTCGAAACTTTGGCGGCCATATTTAATTTATACGAAATCATTAATCTTGTGTATCTTAGGTACCATTTCTCTGTTCAGTGTGAAACTTGGTATAGATCATCGATGCATCAAGAAACTTCAAAGGAATGACCAAACCAGTTTCCCTAATTCGGTGAAAACCTTGGTGGCCATCTTTAATTTATGCAAAATCTTCAATGATATATATCTCTGATACCATTCAAGTGTTCTATTCGAAACTTGGTATACAGCATCGATGTATCAAGAGATCTGCAATGTATAGCCACATCAGTTCCTCTGAGTGGCGGGAAGGATGAGCGGCCATCTTTAATTTATGTAAAATCATTATTGATCTCTATCTCTGATACTGTTCGAGTGCTCGATGTAAAATTTGGTATATATCATCGAAGCATCAATAGACTTACGATAAATGACAGTTCTGGCGTTTCTGATTGGGCGGAACCTTGGCGGCCATCGTTAATTTATGCAAAATCTTCAATGATATATATCTTTGATACCATTTCAGTATTCTATATGAAACTTGGTATCCAGCATCGATGTTTCAAGAGACTTGCAATGAATAACCACATGGGTTCCTCTGAGTGGCGGGAAGGATGGGCGGCCATCTTTAATTTATGCGAAATCATTAATGATCTATATCTCTGATACGGTTCAAGTGCTCAATGTAAAATTTGGTATACATCATCGATGTATCAATAGACAGTTCTGGGTTTTCTGCTTGGGCGGAAACCTTGGTGGCCATCTTTAATTTATGCAAAATCTTTAATGATGTTTATCTTTGATACCATTTCAGTGTTCTATATGAAACTTGGTATACAGAATCTATGTATCAAGAGACTTGCAATGAATAACCACAGCAGTTTCTCTGAGTGGTGGGAAGGATGGGCGGCCATCTTTAATTTATGCGAAATCATTAGGGATCTCTATCTCAGATAATTTTCAAATGTTCGATGTAAAATTTGGTATACATCGTCGATGCATCAACAGACATGTAATGAATACCGG
>JAVTVY010004275.1:0-39716 GCA_036873755.1 Hanleya hanleyi | reverse complement strand
ACCCAACGCAATGAAGCCCAAGTTCGGCGTGTCTGGTACCCCAGGCAATCGCAGCGAACGACGAAGGAGGTGTACAAGGTCGGGGACCCTGTACGGATCAGTAAAGTCAAAGGTCAATTTGAGAAAAGTTACTTGCCCAACTGGAGCGATGAGCACTTCCTGATTAAACGGCGCCTACCCCGACAGCAGCGAGTCTATGAACTGGAAGATCTTCAAGGTGAACCGTTGTTAGGGACGTTTTACGAGACGGAATTACAACCTGTCGTAAAAACACAGCATGACTACTACACGGTGGAGCAGATTTTGAAAACGGAACGTCGACGTGGCAAACTGTTTCATTTCGTCAAATGTCAAGGCTGGCCCAGTTCCTTCAATTCCTGGATCGCTGCCCACCAGGTGAAACGACTATAAAGCCAGACACCACTGCCGTCATCCTTCATTCCACGGCCGACCAAAGTGCTATGGACAAACAGCAGCTGCCTCTGAACACAGCGTCTCCCAAAACGCGCAAAGCGCAAGTGGGCTTTGTGGTGATACTGCTAACCCTGCTGAGTGTGTTGTACGGAGGTGTGTTTTACGACGTAGCATATGTCAGCACGTTACTTAACCAACTGAGAACGCCAGCCACCAGTGAAACCGGTCTACAGATAGCACCAGTCAACCCCGTATCGAGCCCAGTCACCACCACACCCCGTGTACAGGCCATGTCGAGCCCCACACCAAAGTCCACACCTACACCAAGTACCCCCACTACGTCTGAAAACCCACCGGATTTCATCCCTCACAGTGAACAGACAACGACGACCGACGTTGTACCCACCACCATCATCCCTCACAGTGAACAGACAACGACGACCGACGTTGTACCCACCACCACCACTCCACTTCACTCGTGCCAAATTTACAAGAGCGGGTTACCACGACAACGGATACACCTCGAACCATGGACCCTCGGTGGCAGCATCCCTTCGCTTGCGTCATCGCAGGACCGACGGGTTCCGGCAAAACGAATTTCGTCAGGAAGCTCCTTCATCACGCCGACAGCATGATCACCCCACCCATTGCCCGAGTCGTGTGGTGTTACGGAGAATGGCAGGCAGCGTATGCAGCAATGCCCCACATCACGTTCGTGGAAGGCCTACCTAACCTGGCCGATTTGGAACCGGACACCTTGGTGGTTCTGGATGATCTCATGGCGGAGACGGATTCGCGGGTCACCCAACTCTTTACCAAAGGCAGCCATCATCGACGGCTCAGCATCATCTACATTGTGCAGAATCTGTTCAGTAAAAACAAAGAACATCGGAACATCAGCTTAAATGCCCACTACCTGGTGGTCTTCAAAAACCCGAGAGATACCACTCAACTGCTGCACCTGGCGAGACAGATGTATCCCGGCCGCACACCGTTTGCGTTGGAAGCCTTTAAAGATGCGACAACCCCTCAGCACGGGTATATGCTCATCGACCTCAAGCAAGCCACCCCCGACCAACTTCGACTACGGACCGGCATCTTTCCCGGAGAGACCCACCACGTGTACATGCAAAAATAATGTAAACACATCCACAGTGGCGCCCCCAGCTGGGGTGTTTGTGTTTGATGATGGGGATAATAAAAAGAATTAATACCACAGCATGGTTGACTTTGTCTCTGTTCTCTGAAGTAGATAAAAAGAGCAGAGTTGTGGGTTCTAGCATTAGTTGTACATGATGTCTGCGCGAGTACGGAAGCACGCTCCGACGCTCCGTGTATTGAAGACGGCCCCACCCGAGTTGGTCCGAACCATTGTACGCGGTGCGGACCCTGACCTTGTACGCTGTCTGTGCGAGATCGGGTACAACCTGTTAAAAGGCAACGTACCACTGACTCCGGCTCAGAAGACCAAGTTGGCCAAGCATAAGACAGGTCTTCGAACCCTAGTCCAGAAGCGGGTCACTCAAACACAAAAGAAAAAGGTGTTGCACAAAGGCGGCTTTCTCGGGGCCATCTTAGCACCGTTGGCCGCTTCCGTGTTGGGTCCAGTATTGGGTGGACTCTTCGGCCGACAATGAACCACACGAAAAAAATGGTCCTCGTCGAACCACGGTTCCTTCAAAACCTCCAATCGCCCTACCCTATCCCACCTACGGCGAAGACCATAAACACCCTCGATGGAGAGATGCAACAGATCTTACAGAGACCGGGGTTAAGCGACAGTGAGAAAGTACAACGGTACAATGAGACGCCTCAACGGTACATGACGTTCATGGACCAATACAAAACCTTCTCTACCACCACCACCACCACCACCACGTGACACACCGCCGACCTCAGCACCGCTCCAACAGCCGCCATTACCAGGGGTACCACCCACAGCCCCACAGTGGGTGGAAGACGAAGTGCTGAAGAGTGTACCTGCATCGTTCAAGAAACAAGCTGGCCTGGTATTACAACGGATGAAACAGAATCCTAACATGACTTGGAATGATAAAGGCGAACTCCTGGTACAGAATCAGGTGGTCCACGGGACCCACATGACGGATTTAGTGAATGACCTGATGCGTAAACGCAGGTCGCACACGGATCCACGAGGATGGGAGGTCTTCTCTCAAGGCTTTAAAGACATGCATGTACCACAGGAATTGGTGGGGAACCCCCACCGCTGGGCCTTTATGCAGCGAACCCAGCAATCGCCGAGTGGCCCACTACCTTCTTGGGAATCCGAATGGGAACCGGAGTCACCCCCCAAAACACCACCACCACAACGGGCACCTTCTTTTCAGACCTTTAAAAAACCATCCTTGATCAGGACACCCCACATCTCCAGAGCCGTGACACGTAGCAAGTCAACGCGACAAACACGACGCCGGACACAATCGCCCAAGGCCTGGAACACCTATTAAAACCAACAGCAGCAGCAGGACAGCTCAGTCGCCATGTTTTACCTCACCCTACCCAGTAACAGTTCGCTGGATGTGTTTCCTGACAACACCTTGGCCAAGTACGTGACCCAGTTACCGCAACCGTTGCATTTACCTGGGCGCTGGGAATGTGGCCTCGTGGATATCCAATACCCTTATTCGTGGTACAACGTGCGAACCAATGAAGTGTGGTACGAGGTGGCCTACGAAGGAAAAGACACCCGACTCACCCTCCCCGAAGGCCAATACGATACTGCCAAGGAGTTCATGGGTGGGGTGTCAAGACTGTTGCATTATAAGGCTCTACGGGAGGTCACGAATACTTCAAAACCCATCAAATCCTTTCCCTTCAAGAATCACGTGGACTTCGATTACAACGTACACAACGACAAGGCACAGCTTATCGTCACCGCCAACGCGAGTGTCGTACTGAGTCCTATCCTACAGCAAATGCTGGGTTTCGATCTACGGACGTTCGCTGGTCCCACCGCCCACCAAGGCGAGATCCCGATGGATATGAAGTCGGGTATGTACGGACTCTACGTCTACTCGGACGTGGTGGACAACCACATCGTGGGCGATATCAACACACCTCTGTTACGGGTGGTGCCCATTAAAAAGACGTATGGAGATCAAGTCACCCACAGTTTCACCCACATGCTCTACCTACCCGTACGACAAACCGACATCAACACGATCACGGTGGATATAAGAGATGACACGGGACGACTGGTGGCATTCGAACGCGGGAAAGTGGTGCTGACACTTCATTTTCGACAAGCACGTGCTCCCCACTTTGTATAATGAAGGTGCCTTACGAGTGCGATGCACGCAGCTATATGGACTATTATGCCCAACAGGCCGGCGGTGGCCTTCCGGTCGTTAGTGGTGCACGCATGCAACGAGGACAAGGACTGGGGAACATACTCTGGAGCATCGTCAAAACGTTCCTGCCCTTGGTGACGCGTGGGGTGAAAGCAATCGGCAAACAAGCGGTGCGCAGTGGACTGCCAGTAGCCGGTGATGTCTTGGGGGTTACGGCACCCAAAGAAGCCTTGAAACGGCGGGCCAAAGAAGCAGGAGGCGTCTTGGTGGCCAAAGCACAACGCACCGTAGGGAATAAAAGACCTGCACCACCGAGACCACGCACCAGTCGACGACCGACCCAGCGACGACGCACATCGAAGACCCAGGATATCTTTTCTTAAAACATGTCCTTGATCCACGCAGAGTCCTGCCCCTCCACCAACAGTGAATTTGATTTGTGGACCGTCCCGCCCACACAGACCAAGTGCCGAACAAGGATTATGGGTGGAGCATCTCCCGCTCTCCAGCATCAACGCAACAGGGCCCATCGAGTTCACCATTAGTAATGCGGATACGGCCTATGTGGATTTAGCCCATACATACTTGTATGTGAAAGCCAACATCGTCAATGGAGATGGCTCCAGAATCGTCGACCAAGCAACGGTGGGCCCGACGAATCTCTGGCTGCACTCGATGTTTCAACAGGTGGATATATTTCTCAGCGACAAACTCATCAGTGACTCGACCAAAACGTACCCCTATCGAGCCTACATCGAGACGCTGTTGTCGCATGGGCGAGAGGCTAAAAAATCTCAACTGACAGCCGCTTTATTCTACCAGGACACAGCCCAGCACATGGGCGTAGAGAACGATAATGTGGGATATAACAAACGGAAGGCTTTGACCGCGAACGGCGTCGCGGTGGATCTCATGGGTCGACTGCACGCAGACATGTTTATGCAAGACCGATACCTCTTGAACAAGATCCCCATCAAAATCCGACTGATACGGACGCCTCCGACCTTCGCCTTGATGGCCACTAACGTAGACGGGCATGCAGCTGACTATAAGATTGTCATCCAAGACGCAGTCCTGTATGTCCGAAAAGTGAAACCGAATCCAGCCGTTCAATTGGGACACCTCAAAGCCTTGGAAACAAAACCAGCCCAGTACCCTATCCGACGTGTGCAAACCAAAGTGTTCTCTGTGTCTGCTGGAAATATGAGCGCCAACAAAGAAAACCTGTTCCTGGGGAACTACCCAAGCGATTGATCCTGGCCTGTGTGGAAAATACCAGTTTCAGCGGAGCCTACCCAGAGAATCCGTTTGACTTTAAACATTTCGGCATCAATTTTGTGGCCCTGCATGTGGATGGACAACAGGTCCCAGCCACGGCCTTAACACCGAACTTTGGGCGCGGAATTTCATTCGAGCCTATCAGAGCCTGTTTACAGCCACCGGTCAAATCAACCAGGACGAAGGGAATATGATCAGTCGGGAGGACTACGCGAACGGATACACGTTGTTCTGTTTCGATCTGACCCCCACCTTAGAGAACGACCATCAGCTGGCCCTCGCCAAGCAAGGCAATTTACGGTTGGAAATCCACTTTGCACGAGCCCTCCGGAGCACCGTCAATGTGATCTGCTACGCCGAGTTTGACAACATCATTCAAGTGGACAAAGCGCGCAACGTCCTGTGTGACTTCTCCACCTAACATGGATACAGACCAGATAACCACCGTGCTGGAGAATGACCCAGAGACACGTATGGTGTTTCAAGGGGTGTTCGCCCGAGATGTGTTCCCATTAGACCGTATGTATCCTGCTGCTTACGTTCTCAACACGGACCCGATGGATCGCCCCGGTGAACATTGGGCGGGCGTGTACTTGACAGAACAGCAGGGCGAATACTTTGACCCTTACGGCCTGCCATCCCTCCATCCCGATTTAACAGACTTCATGGATCAAGGCACAGAGACGTGGTGTTGGAACAGTCAAACGTTGCAAAGTCTGACCAGTAGCGTGTGCGGACAATATTGCTTGTTTTACCTGTACCATCGATGCCGGGGAAGACCCTTATCTACCATCGTACAGATCTACCCCAAGGCCGAGGACCGAGATGTACTCGTATATGACTGGGCCGCCCATCATTTCAATGTACAAGCCCCGTTCTGGGCTTAAGTTCTTTCAATGTACAAGCCCCCCTGTTCTGGGCTTAAGTTCTTTGATGTTCAAGCCCCCTGTTCTGGGCTTAAATTTTATCGATTTCAATGTACAAGCCCCCTGTTCTGGGCCTCAGTTTTCACGTGGTTGTTCTCACGTTGTTGTCGTTGAATAAAAAAACAAAATGAGATCTAACCCTAAAAAAACCTGTCTTGTGTGTTTTCTATATGAGCATAATGCATGAAGGCTATAACAGACATGTGGGGATTCGGTGAAACTGGCTTCGAACACCGTTGAGAAAGTAGCCCATCAGTGGCCTAGGATAATCCGAAATTCACCCGCGCAGGCATGCGGGCGGATAAGGCGCGCGCGCGCGCTGCGGCCGGAGTAACCCGCGCGCGCGCGCTGCGTCCGGATAATCTGCGCGCGCTGCGGCCGGGGCGGGGTGGGGCGGGGCCGGGCTGGGCCGGGGAAAACCCCGGAGGTTGAACATCCGGACCCTACGTCTAAGGGGAACATTGAAACTCTTCTGTGTTCGAAGGTAGTTTTAGTGAAACCCGGAAGTGACGTCTGTGCGCAGAACCCACACCACCACCCAACCCCAACCAAGGACCCCTAGGGGTGGGTCACACACACACACACACTCCCTCACGCATCCCCCAACGTGCCTGCTTTCTATACTACGACCAGACTGCGCATGCGCAGACCCTTGAACACGGACGAACCCTGAGTCCAGTCGGATGCTGCTTCACAAGAGCTTCAACATAAGACCTCATACGACTCCATCGGACCCATAGTGACCCCTGTCGGTGCCAAAATGTCTATTTCCATACACGTTCTCTACTGCGCATGCGCAGAATGACGTCAGTTCCACGTCACACCCACCCCGTCGGATACTCCCTCACGACTGCTTTACATGGATACCTCACTCGATCCCATCAGACCATTAGGGGCCTACCTAAACCCCAACACGTCTATTTCTATACTACGGCCAGACTGCGCATGCGCAGACTATTGACAACGAACGATACACTAGCCCAGGCGGATGCTCCCTCACGACAGCTTCAAAATAAGACCTCATACGACACCATAGGATCATTAGGGGCTCACCTAAACCCTAAAACGTCTATTTCCACACCCTTTTCCCAGAATTCCCTGTCTGCGCATGCGCAGAATGTGGACAACGGCCGAGACCCTAGTCCAATCGGATGCCCCCTCACATAGGCTTCACATTGATACCTCCCTCAACTCCATCGGCTCATTAGGGGCTCACCTACATCCCAAAACGTCTATTTTCATACCCTTTCTCCATTGCGCGTGCGCAGAATGACGATATTCCGACCCCACATCCACCCAGTGGGATGCCCCCTCACATAGGCTTCACATTGATACCTCACTCGACCCCCTCGGTCCATTAGTGGCTCCCCTAGACCCCAAAACGGCTATTTCCATACCCTTGGCCTACCGCGCATGCGCAGAATAACCATATTCCAACCCCACACCCAGCCGATCGGATGCCCCCTCACATAGGCTTCACACTGATACCTCAATGGACTCCATCGGACCACTAGGGACTCCCCTAGACCCCAAAACGTCTATTTCCATACCCTTGGTCTACCGCGCATGCGCAGAATGACGATATTTCAACCCCACACCCACCCCATCAGATGCCCCTTCACGAATGCTTCACATTGATACCTCACTGGACTCCATCGGACCACTAGGGGCTCCCCTAGACCCCAAAACGTCTATTTCCATACCCTTGGTCTACCGCACATGCGCAGAATGACGATATTTCAACCCCACACCCATCCCATCAGATGCCACATACGAATGCTTCACATTGATACCTCATACGACCCCATCGGTACACTAGGGACCCCTCTCGCCCCCTTCGGGGATCTCCGTGTCTCTTCGGTGATCTCCGTGACATCTTCGCAACATTGTAGCGAACGTGCAACAATGTTGCAATCTCCTATCATGTTCCCACGGACCTCACCGAAAAGACACGGACCTGACCGAAGAGACACGGAGGTGAACGACATTGTGGGAAAAACCCAGTACATGTTCCTCTCACCGAAAAGACACGGAGATGAACGACATTGAGTCCCCACAGACAGGTCAGTACATATCCTATCATGTTCACAGGTCACGCCCCATTCACCCAGCCCGGAAGTGACGTCATACAGTTCACAGGTCACGCTCCATTCACCCAGACCGGAAGTGACGTCATACGGGACTGGTGGCGCCCCCTCCACGTGACCTCCACAAAACAGAGTTACCTCCCTGGAAAATGGGAGCCGTCCCGTGTTTTCCCTACTACTAGCGCCTTAGACCACTCGGCCATCGAGGGCCCCCCATTTGATTTGGAATAACTGTGTTCATCCATATTGTAAGATTTTTTTTCTCTCTCTTTTTTTTGTAGCTTCAATATATATATGTAAAAAAAAAAAATTCAAATACTCTACGGAAAGCTCAATATTATTTCATAACCATATTCATTGAGTTAATAGCATTTTGATAAGGCTATGTTAATAATTTCTCAAGTCACACCAGGGGACATAATTTAACACTGGTTGATAAAGTTACCTCCCCTCAACTATAACCATACCAGTCAAAAGAAAACTTCCAAGTGTAAACTTTTTAGAGACCGATTTGGTTGTGTTTTGTTATGAAAAAGTGGTGTTTGTGTCATAGAATTACTTTCTGGGAGATATTGAATAGTATGTCGGTAGTTTATGATTTCTGGCGTATCTATGCCTGAAACACGGCTATTCATAAAAGCTGAAATTCGCAATACCATGACGTGCATATTCATGAGATGGTAAGGGCGTAGATTATCGCTACCGCAAAACAGGGGGGGGAGATATTTATGAATATTGTCCAACAGAAAAATCTATTGAGAGTTTTAAAAATACGGATATAATCTACAGGAATTTACAACGTCAACGCTGATATATACAGTGGCCTAAACTGACCTTTTTTGGACTTTAAGTCCAAATCTCAATGAAGAGGTTACTTTGCCTGACAGCTGTCAATCAACGAGCAGACGACGCCCTTATTTCCGGACGGGGTCTGTTGTTTTTTCAATAACAATATATTTTTCGTTCCAACTTTATTGGTGGTTTTTATATTTTTGAAGGGGATTTTATTCAGTCACGAAGTGCAAAAAATAGTCTCTAGAAGAAACCAGCGAACGACCGGCTTCGCTGCGCTCACTATTAACAAGGTTCATATCAAAAACTACAGGACAAGACAAATACATGAAATGCATAAACATATACAACAATACAATACACATATATATACATACATAAATACACTTACAGATAGAATTTGAAATTCAATTTTTTTTGTAGTTTTGGTTAGGTTTTTGTTAGGGTTTAGGGTTTTGTTGGGTATGTTTGTTTGGGTCATGTGACCAATAAGGTTAGGTGCGACGTTAAACTTCAAGCAATCAACCAACCTACATAGAATATGATAACGATGGTGTTTGGCCATGCAAACACACTGTGAATAAATACAATTTATCCATGCATGATCAGTCATGCGGCATGGGTGCAATTTCGTTCCCTTGCTCTCTCGTTGAGTAGTTCGTAGAAAAATTGTCCTATTATTGATGAAAGATTTACAATTAAGACGGTTTGCCTCCCTTGTATATCCATACGAAGTTTGTCCACAAATATGTTTGCTACTTGTTAATATTATGTAATTGAATATCTCAGAAAAAAACACGAACCAATTCTTTCGGCCTAAGGCATTAAAGGTTAAATTCCAGAGTGAGAAAGACCACGCAAATCCCAATTCACCGCCATGCATCATGAGCTGTTGACCAGCATGGGTTTGACAGCCTAATCACAGCAATATCATCTTCATGAAATTAACAACTGCTGATAAATTTATTTTCATAATGTCATGCCGTGATAGTCCAACAATAATTAATACAGTGTGTTCAACACTCCTGAAATGGTACAGAAATGATAGCTAGTGACTGTTCTTTACCAAAGCTATATTCACGTTCAGATATACGCGTTCATGTATATAGATTACATGTGCTTCTGTTTTGCATTTCAGTATTTTACTGTTCTACTGATTTTATTTACTCTTGTACTCTGCCATATCTGGTGTTCGTACAATAAAATCTTGAATCTTGAATCTTGAATCTATACCTATCTGCGTTGGGGCATTGAAGCAGGCACTTCACTTCAGTCACAGTTATTGGGACGGGGGGCGGGGGTTGTGAAGTGTCTTTTCATATAGACCCACGTTGTTTTTTCCTAATGAAAACAGTTTCTAACGTTTCTTGACGTATCATATTGCGAATGCCTCGACTTTGGCTCCGAAATGGGAGGACCTGTTTAGCTGTAGCCAGTTCCATCTTTCGTCGTGCATAGCACTGCGCGTTGGGCCTGTCACTTCCAATTAACATGTCCAAGGGGCGTTATGTTAGTTCAGGGGTTCAATAGCTCCGGTATAGCCTTGTTCTATACTACGTGAGAACAACGCTACGGCTGCAAACCAAACACCAGATTGAGTTGTTGGGAAAGTGCCGAACGGGCAACATTTGCCGAACCCGTTAACCATAACCAATAAAATAATTGTATTCTATGTTCACTTACCTTTGATAAAACACCTTGTTTAAGAGTGACTGTTGACGTTTAGCTTTGCAAGACATCTAAACTCGGACGAGGGGGTAAAACTGTCCACATCGCCAAATGCCGATTTCGCGCCCCAACACCGCGCGCCAAACACTACACGCACAGCGGCGATGTGGACAGTTTTACCCGCCTCGTCCGAGTTTAGACTTCTTGCAAAGCTAAAAATGAACAGTCACTCATAAATGAGATGTTTCATGGAAGGTAAGTGGACATAGAATCGAATTATTTTATTGGTTATGGTCAATTAGTTCGATAAATATTGCCCGTACGGCACTTTCCCAACAACTCGATCTGGTGATTGGTTTTCAGCCGTATAGCGTTGTTCTCACGTAGTATAGAACAAGGCTACACCGGAGCTAGAGTTCAAAGGCGTAAAAATATTCCGGTTTTTTTCTGGCTGAATCGAGTTTTGTCCAATCAATATTCAGTTGGGTTTTTTTCTAGAATTTACATCCCTTAATGTGTAATATTCTAATTGAGTTCTTCATAAGTTTACCTAGTCCGACATTCAGCCAATACATGCTATTTAATAAACTGATATCTATTCAATGCTGGCCGGGACTGCGAAGCCGGGAGGAAGTTTTTACAGTTGACAGGCCGCGTAAGTAAAAATGTTCATTGAGTTGTGGTAAATAAATGTGCTGAAAAACGACGAGAAGAAACTGTGAATGAAGTCTTATCCGACGCTGGTCCGGACTTTATGTCTCTGATTATTCCATCCAGCATAAAAAAGCTAATGATTTTCCGTGACGGTAGAAAAATGGCCATTGAATTGTGGTAAATGATTTTTCATAACTTGTCTGTTTTTTAAACTTTCGTATTGTGTACAGCTGTAAAGATTTGAAAGTGAAACTTCTATATTAAATTTATTGGTCTAAATAATGTGTTTAATCTTGACAATTGCTATGACCATGTACTGTCTAAACAGGGCGGGGCTTAGTCCTATGGGCGGGGCAGCCACTGTCATGTGAGAGTGGATTTCCTCAATGAAATCCCGTTCTCACGTAGCAGTGGTTGACCTGGATAGAATAATAGGTTCTCACATGAGTTCATTTCTAGACGACTTTTCCCACATGAGTTTGAGAACAATGTGCCATGCACGAGCTTTAGCGAGTGCAGGGCACATTTTTCTCAAACGAGTGTGGGAAAAGTCGCCTAGAAATGAACGAGTGTGAGAACTTTTTTCTCATATAACATATCAGAGAAGCTAAAATAAAGGCTGGCGTCCCATTTTCGACCGACGATGTTGTAAGCGCAAAACCAGGTCAAAACACGCAATACTACTATTGAGCACTTTGATCCATAAATGGGCCGAATCACACCCAGGCTACAAGCGCTGAATAAAAGAGAACAAGATTTTTATAAGTAATACACTACTTTAATGACACAGAAATTGTCGAAATATTGGGCATATACTGTAGCGTGAAAGTTCACTCAGTGCTAGTCGACTGCCACTAAACAGTAACATTGTAACAAGCAGACGATGAAAATAGTGCGTGACGTAACGGCATGACGTCAGCTCATGGTAGACGATTTTTCTACGGTCATGTTATATGAGAAATTGTCGTCTTCGCGGAAATAGGCGGCAAAAATACTGGGTGCTGATTGGTCGAGGTAGGAGTGTTGCATGTCAAAGACAAGTGATTACAGTGCTTAGACATCACATTATCAAGTTCCTGTTGCTTCTCAGCAACATGCATTGAAGAAACAGGAACATGTGCCCACCGGACACCTACCAAACCGCCCGCTACCGAAACAGATTACCGAATCGCAAAATTTACGCGGGCGCAAGAGAAGCTAAAAGCCAGCCCATTTTCCAAATTCCGCAAGGGCAAAACATTGATCAGCAAGAGAAGTTAGATTGCCATACACAGTTCGTGTATTGATTGGGTAATTGTAGGACCGGTGTCCCAATTGTCTCTCTGTTCATCAGGTGTCATTGGCTATGCAATTGTACTTAGCCCCGCCCCATCGTAGGATGCGAACAAGAAAGTGACATTCACAACATTGTTTCACATAATACGATAAAATGTATTCTTTGTAAACTAGTTTGTATAATTTGTTGTAAATCTAGGTGGAATGGGCAGACGTTCCGGTGGCTTTATTTGTCACAAACACAACAATTATGTAGCCAGTTGTACATGTATGTATATGGCGTTATAAATTTGTTTTCTCTCGGCAGAAAGTCAGTACGAAAACGATGATTACAGGCAATAAACAATATGCATATGGGGGGGAGCTTTAAAGGCAATAAACAATATGCATATGGGGCGGAGCTTGGCCCAGTTTTGTGTTCTATGCTGATTGGCTAACGGTTCTCAATTTAATATCATAGATTCCTAATATTGAATAAAATTTGGACGATCCCACACATTTTTACAGTTATTACGCCATTTTGCTTTCGCTACAGTCCACCTTTATTACCCGCATATTATTTGAATGCCTAAAAATCCATATTATTTTTCTCAATACTTTTCCAAATTAAATCTAGATTCAAAATTTAGAGTGAAAATCGGGAGTCCCTCACTACTTTTTTATGTATTAACGCGTGAATTAAGGAATTTCGCCTTTCGTTTTTAAGAAGAACCCAAAGATTAAGCCGTTTCGCTATTTTTGTACTGCAGTTCCAATGTTCCTATTGCCATGAATATTTCGTCATTTTCGCAATACTCGGTATATATGTTCCACATTCAAAAATGAGACAAAACTAGCAACGAAGTAGGCAAGAAAAGTAACAGGTGACAATTCGTTGAGAAAAAAATTAACATACAAAATAAACAAAGTAGCAGTAACATATGATGAAGAAAGTTGTCTAGAACATTAACATCAGAAAGAAACAAAGTAACCGTAAAATGTAACATGTGATTACAAAAGTTTTCTGGACAAGTTGCACAAGAAAGAAACAAAGTTGCCAAAAATTTGCTATATGCATGAACAAAGTTGAAATATAATGAATATATATTTGACATTGACAACATTATAATATTTATATAATGAAGGGAAAATGTTAAAACAAAGAAAATTTAATCAAATAAAAAATCTACTCAATCATCGACGACTTTAAAAAAAGCTGGAGAGGAACAATTTTTTTTTGCAAAAGTAAAGCATTAGAAATCCGCTAAAGTGCGTATAAGCAATCGAGCTAAGTCCTGGTACACACGACCAAGGTTTCCTTGACAAGTGAGACTAAGTCTGTAGTTAGCTTTATACAGACAATGACCATACCAGAGAAGGGTTTAGCGAATGGCCGCAACAGGACCTGCATATGGCGTATACATATCTCGCTTAGTAGCATTTGCTAGATCCTGTGTTAAATGTGATGATTTTAATCAACGTCACAAAACATTGTTGCAGAAACTTATAAAACAGGGCTATTCCACCAAGCGCCTCCACTCAAAGTTTTCAAATTTGGCGATACATATCGCATGCTGATAGCAAAATACGAACGTAGCGTGCAAGATCTATGGCGCTACGTTTCGTAACTTGTGTCTAATTCCGCTTAACCCGGGGCTAGGGGCCGTATGAACCCATGTACTTCAAGATCCTCATGGTACTCATATGAACATTCACAATCAAAGCGTGACTGAGATACATCTTTTTTTAGATGACGACTCTATAACGAATATTATGGATTAAGAATACTGATCAGCGATACGGATTTGATATTTGGAACATCATGATGTCTTGCCGGCATCATTGAAAACTGTTGACCGCTTCTCTCTTGCAGGAAACAAGCCTATGTTTATGTATACTTTTGTCTTTTGAATTTGGTGCTAATACTGTTATATGGAAATGGAATAGGTCTTTGGATTATGGACGCGGATATTCTCTAATGGACGACGGCTGGATTATGAATGACGGACTAGACGCTTGTAATTCCACAAAGATCTCACTTGATTGTAAATTGACAATTGATTGAGCTCTCTCCTAGAGTTATATAAATTATGGATGATGCCAGCTGTGTCAGTGTAGAGGTGTTCTGGAGGGTTAAATAGTAGATTCAAGCTGGTGTGAATAGTCAGGTGAGGGGTGAGCGGACAGATGATTTTCAAGAGGTCTGTTAGGGGTGTTCTGGCAGTTGACAGGGATGGGCAAAAAGTGCGTCTCATCCCCCACTTCACCTGTATTGCAGAGTTTGCATTTTCTTTCCTCACGTGGAACATTTTTGTGTTGACCTTTCTTTTTGTATCGGCCAGTTTCTATTTCCAAAATGTGAGAGCTGGTGCGGAGTCTGCTGAGTGTGTTTTTCTGTTGGCTATTTTTTACATGATGTAGGTATAGCTGTAGTTCATAGGATTTGTAGATTTTTTGCATGAAAGAAAGTTTCCCTGAGTTTTGGCTTTGGTTCAGGACTTGGAAAAAGTGATTTTCATATTGATTTCTCAAGTTGTCTTTAATTTTCTCAGTAGCAAACTTTAGCTGATTTGTGTTGAGTAGAGGTACTGGGAGAAACTGTTCTGAGTTAGAAGCCTTTAGGTAGTGTTGGATTGTGTTTTCCCAGTTAGCTGGAGCTTGGGGGTTGTTAGTGTAATATGCACATGAGTCGGTAAGTAAAGTGTTGGCAGTGGTCTGCAGTCTGTTTCGGTATTTTAGTGTTTAAACAAGATTTCATGGAGAAGCGGGTACTGTCCTAATTCGGCTCTACAAGCCATGTTAGTTGACCGTTTAGGAAGTCCGAGAGTCCATTTACAGTACCTGAGTATAGTACTTGTTCATATGTTGTGCTGTCGGATGCCTTCAGTTTAATCCAGTAGCCATCGTTTTTGTTCAAAAGTTTATTCTCTAGTCCCCAAATTTCACAATTATAAAGTAGCACTGGGGATATTAGAGTCTGGAATAATTTATTTTTAAGTTTGATTGTAAAGTTTCATTTACTTGTTGTTTTTTCAAGTTTGAAGAGGGCTTTTAGACCTTTGTGTTTTAAGTCCAGCATTGAAGCTGTAAAGTTTCCATTGTTACAAATAGTTGTTCCTAGGTATTGATATTGTTCACAGTGGTACAGTGTAGTTTTATCTATGGTAAAAACTGGAGGTGTACATGTAGATTTGTTTTTATGTTATTGCATGATCATAATTTTGGGTTTAACAAAGTTTGTCTGCAGGTGCCAGGTATTGCAGTAGTCTTGTTGGGAATCAAGGGAGTGTTGTAGGCCTTGTGGGGTTTCAGATACCAACAAGAGGTCATCTGCGTACATTAAATGAGTAATCTCTTCGGTTTGTAGTTTTACGGGGTCGAATAGATTGCCGTCAAAGGTGATGTCATTAACAAATATGTTGAAGAGGGTTGGGCTAAGGCTATCGCCTTGACGGACTCCAATGTTACTATTGAACGGAGATGATACACTGTTCCTTATCTTCAGGTGAAGAGAACTGTTATGGTAAATATTCTTAATTATATTGTAAAAATTGCCCGTGATGCCTATAGTCGTTGTAGTTTTAACAGAAGCCCAGTGTGCCCAGTCGAATGCCTTTCGAAAGTCCACAAAGCAGAGGTAGAGTTTTTTCTTCTTATTTTTTATATATTTGTGTTTTCAAATCAAACAGATTGTCAGTAGTCTATGGTCACTGCAGAAACCAGCCTGTATGTCAGATAGGGGTTCGGATTCGTTTAGATAGAGTACCAGTCTGTTGTTTAACATTTTTGTAAATAATTTACTAAGACAACTTAGTACACAGATTCCCCTGTAATTTTCTGGGTTAAATATATTTCCTTTTTTGTGTATGGGAGAGATGTAAGAAGTTGTCCATGTTTGAGGAAAAAGTCCCGACTGGAGGATGCAATTGAAGAGTTTGCACATTGGGCCAATCAGGATGTTTTGTGCATATTTCAACATTTCGTTGGGGATACGGTCTGGTCCAGTTGACTTGTTACTTTTCAGTGTTTTTATGGCTTCTGTTAGTTTTTTGTATATAATCACTTTGTTCAGGGTAGGATGAGGGAATTTTGGATTGCTTTCCAAATTTCTTAATTCTGATTCGAAGGTAGGATCTTCTTTGTTATTTATATTTTCAGCGTTTATTTTACTGAAGTGTTCATAGAGGGAATTATTAAGTTCACTAGATTCACCAGAGGGTGGAATTTCATCTGATTTTTCCAAGGAGTCTAGTATGTTCCATATTTCCTTTGTATCCTGGCGGTCGAGGTTATTTATTCGGTTAATCAGGGACTGTTTCAAGTCTCTGTATTTTTGTTTTAGTAATTTTTTGTATGTTTTTTTATGATAATTATATTTTTGTCTCGTATCTTTGTCCCAGGGATGTTTTGACAGACTTTTTCCCAGGTTGAGGACTGTACGTCTAAGAGAGTAGCATTCAGAATCAAAATATGGTTTGCTTTTCTGCTTTTGTTTTCTTTTCCCACTAGTCCTGGGTCTTTTGGGGGGTAATGTTTGCTCAACTGCATCCAACATTATTTTGCTAAGATTTGCTGTTGCAAGTAGAACTGATTGGTAATGCAGATCCATAGTATTATTCAATTTCATTGTGAATTGGGTTGTATACTGTGGGGAGAGATGCTAGACGGGTCTTAAGGCATTTGATAGTACAGCTAATCTGGCAATGTCTGGAGAGTACGTTCAGGGGATGAACTTTCATACTCCATATTAGTTTTCTGAAAGGCTCAGAACAAACAAAATAATCTATGACACTAGAGCCTCTAATGTCGAAATAGGTGAGTTTCCCTAGAGTATCTCCCACTGTTCTCCCGTTTAATATTCTCAGTACGGAGGATTTGCAAAGGGAAAGAAATTTCGCCGCATCCTATGATGCGGGACAATTCGCAACATTGTTTCATGTTATAGGATACAATGTATTCTTTATAAAAAGTTGTTTGTATAATTTGTTGTGACTATAGATAGAATAGATAGAATGGGTGGCTTTATTCGCCACAAACACAATATTTATATAGCCAGTTGTGTGTAAAGCCCGGCGCACACGAGAGATATCAGCTGAGCTAACGGCCTCAATTGCCTATCAGCTCAGGGGCTAGCTCTCGTGTGGTTTCAGCGCACACGGTGAGCAAAAGTTTCACGAAATTGATTTCAGTTCGCGCATAACGTCTTCTTCAGGTCCATTTTGAAGAGTCGTGCGTATGAATCGAGTGAAAATAACATGCGATTCATTGGCCGGTCCAGTAAAACTGCTGAGCTGTTGCCTTGCGTTCGCCGCACACGCTGAGGATTTGGCCTCGCGAGCCGAAATTATCAAACAAGTTTGATATTTTTTCCCCTCATCAAAAACTGCCCGCACACGAGAGCTAGCCCCTGAGCTGAGAGGCACTTGAGGCCGTTAGCTCAGCTGATAGCTCTCGTGTGCGCCGGGCTTAAGGCGTTATAAACTTGTTTTCTGTCTGCACGAAGATGAGAATGAAAAGTCGAGAATGTCATTTTCATGATACTCAGTTTAACGGTTCTTATATTAATATATATCTCAAATATTGATTAAAATTTGAGAGGTCCACACGATTTTTGACTATTTTTACATTCGAGGTCATTATGCTGTCGCTATACTGTTCACCTTTATTACTCTCAATTGCTATTTGAATGCCTAAAATCTATGTCGTTTTTCTCCTTACTTGGTGTGTATTTTCCAAATTAAATCTAGGTCAAGAAATTTGAATAAAAATCGGGAGGCTCCGCGCTACTTTTTTGTGTAGTAACGCGTGGAAACGTTTAATTCAGGAATTTTCGTTTCATTTTTAAGATGATTGATTGTTTATTCATCATTCAAATAAATAATATGTATATGAAATAGAACAGAGAAAGATTGACGGGAATAAAACCACAGGGGGCTTGTTGTATCCCAAGAATATTTACATTAACAGTAGTACTGATTTGGCATGAAGTGCTGACTTAATAGCATAATCGTAAACATGTGTGTACAGTGGTCGATTACTAGTCAGAGAATAATTATATAAGTCAGATATATCTTTTAAAGAGGTTGTCTCCGAATATATACTGCGATCACTATATTTGAGCCTAAGAACATTCAAAATACCTTTTAAACATAATTGTGAATATACCATCATGTAGATAGTCTTTGCTTTTGATTGATAATAGCCAGATTCAGGATGGAGAAAATATGCGTTTCAGATGGGACTATAAACAATGAGAATGATAGACAAGACTTGAGTGCAATTGATAAACAATTCCAAATTCGTGTCGCCTTTGACTTTGTTGAATAAAATGATAAATTTGAGAGAATCTGTGTTGTATAAAGACTGAAGTTGGCTTGTCTAATTGGATAGGAATGGACTTGGGAGAGTTTTGTGAAATAGTTTGAGAACTTAACCGGGATGGAAAGAGCATTGTTGAGACATTTGTGCGTAAATAGCAGAAAGGGGTAGTCATTGATTTTAGAGAGCGGTAGGATGTTTAATTGTTCAAGTATGACAGGCCATTAGTATTTTACACAATCTTCAAGTCTGCACATACACCATCAGATATCTTTTGATGAAAAATAATTTGCTTATTCTAAATTGTATCTACATTCCACATGTACATTATTGAATTGAAAGAAATTTTACTAACTTATGAAACAACTGCTTTCAAATAGAGATTTTTGACCGATAGCATGGAGAAATTTCCAAAACATTGCTCCATATATGTTACTGATATAACCAATCCTGATCTAGATTATAATTTCCTGGATTCTTATCATGCTCATGCCACTGAAATGAACATCATTGAACTCCAATCCAACCAGTGGCCAAGATCCATCATCGTTCTTCAGGATTTATATTATTGATCGCTCATGTATAGACTGGATTAAGTTCTCAAAGTAAGCTTATTCATTCATACGTTTGCGAAGTCTTGTGGTCAGGTCCCAGTACTATTAAGTACACGTATGTTGTACGAAAGGTGAGAACTGGTATAATGGATTATATATATGATATATGGTCCGTGAATTGTCAAGTGTTACACGGACCATATATATACATCATCATGATCATTTCTAGAAAACTCTTCACCTCTACCAGTATATTCAATACTTGAACTGGTATAATGGATTACATCTGGTTGTGTATGGTGAAAGAATGAAATATAATGAAGGCCATAAACATTTCAATGAACTGAGTTTGATATTAAATGTATACAATTGATTCCAACCTGTAGGTTATGGATTCAGCACTTCTGATATAGGATGCAACAGGACTGTTACACAATGCATGTACTGGATGAACTGGAAGTACCAAATACAGACTATTGATTGGTTTAGCTGGGTCAGAAAGGTGTGGAATGACAGAGCTGGTGAAAATCAGAACCGGTGATTGGCCACATAGTATATGTAAACCATCACCACCCCCCATTGGATATCAGCCGATTCCACAGGAAATAAACATTACGCCTGTAATGACCACCTGCAGGGTGATACATGAGTAGTATATAACATCCCGCAAAGACCATATTTGGTTCAGTGCGCATGCGCGAGAAAGTTTCTGTCATGGGGAGGTGTGCGCAGGAGTTGTGCGCAAGAAAAATGGGGCGGTCATGGGGCGGTGTGCGCAGGAGTGTTCTGCGCAAGTAGGACGTCACTTCCGGTCTGCGTGAATCGGGGGGGGGATGTATTCCTCTGTGGTGATGCGGTCTGGCGGTGATGCGGACAGAATGTAGTCCCAAATACGTGGGTTTTCGTGAGAATGTTCGGCAATCTTCAGGGGGCGAGAGGGGCTCCTAATAGACTGATTGGGTCGAGTGAGGTGTCAAAGTGAAGCGCTCCTCCAGGGCCATTCAGTCGGGTGGATGCATGTAAAATGAAGATTTGTCCCGAAACTATAAAAAGCGGAACACGGACTTTACCTCTACAATAGAGGAAAACTCCTATCAACCCTATCTCAAAGGACTAGTATCGGTCCCCCGGGCTTATCGGGGCCTGGGTGCGGGGTGGGTGTATGTAAAAGTTTCTCCAGAAAAAAATATAAAAAGCGGAACACGGACTTTACCCCTACAATAGGGGAAAACTCCTATCAACCCTGTCTAGTGGGGGCTAATATCGGTCTCCGGGTTTATCGGGGCCTGTGCATGGGTGGGTGCTTGTAAAATTAGGGTACTCATCTTACATCCGAGTTTTCCAAGTGGGTTTTATCCATGCGCAGGTCACGTGGTTCGGTGACGTCACTTCCGGTTCTCTGAATGACCAAAAAAAACTACCTCCGAACACAGAAGAGTTCTAATTTTTCCTTAGATGTTAGACGTATGGTCCGGATTTTCCATCCGGGTATTCCCCGGCCCGGCCGCACGCCTGCGCGGGTTCCGGCGGCACGCGCGCGCGGGTTAAAGGGAAGTTTCGGAAGTGTATATATTTCATCCAAGTATGGCGGATAGCGGTTGTCGTGAATAACAACAAGTTTAGCAATATTTATACAGTTTATTATCCTCAATGTTACATCATACCCAGGCTGGGGGAGCAGCCCTGGGTATGTTTAGTATGTTCACAGCAAAACAAATTGAAATATCAAACACCATGTTTTATTATTTAACGCACCGTCACATTAGGTACAAGTGTTTACTGAGCTGAAGTCAACGATCAGCATGTAGACATAGAGAGTATATACGGCATGTTATGCTATTCATCAGTGCAAGGGTGACGCATTCAGCCGATGGAGGTGGTCGGTCAGCTTGGTAACGAAGAACGTAACATTGGTGACCCTCTCTACGACCCATTGTGTGTTGGGGCGTTGACGATGTGCCCATCTCAAGGGATCCACGGTGTCCAGTTTCTCCAGTATCGTCTCTAGCGACGCCCGGTTAATGATGGTGAACGGCTGGTCAAACACAAGGCTGTTATTACTGGCATAATAATACCGTAACTGGTCCGTCTCTTTGTGACGTAAGATGTACCCGAAAGCGACATTCAATTTGAAGACCGTAGCTTGGTCATTGAAAATGGCTTCCACGTAGCTGCGTAGACGGGTGAGGTTGGTCAGTGGGAAATTGTAGATATCTGGAATAGGACGATCACGGCGAAAACAGTGCCGTATCATGGGCCATTGGCGCCGATAGATGTCACTCACTGGATGGGCGTCTTGTAACAGATCGCTAGGAACATCCACTGCATCTTCCAGAAAATGTTCGATGTCGTCAGGCGTATGACTGGCAACAGTAATGCTAGGGACTGGCTGGATATCTAGGCTCTTCTGAACTGTGGGTATAGGCGGGCTCTCTGTGATCGCATCACCAGTGGCATTCGTCTCCCCGGGCTCATCTTCACTGGGTCTGACCCTCCTGGGTGCCTCTTTAGTGGGAAGTTGTCGCCCAAACCGTAGAGACGGGGTATGAATCAAACGCTGATGCCGTCTTAACTGACTGGATCGTTTGAAGAGTTGACCACATTCATTACATTGTTCCGTCGTCCCCTCGTGGAATGAGCGTTCGTGGCGCAGTAAATGATCCTCCCGATTAAATGACCGTGTGCAGGTTATACAAATATACCGTGCGCCGTTGTGGATGGAGGACTCGTGCCGTCGCAAATCTTCTAGGCGAGTAAACTGCTTCTGGCAAGTTGTGCAAGTGAACATCTTGGTGGTTGACAGAGTGTCGGATGAAACGGCCAGGCCGCTGAGTGGGCAGTGGATTTTACATCCGGGACCTTGTCAACATCCGGGTTTCCCAGTGGGTTTTTCCCGTCGTTCCTCCGCCTTCCATCCGAGTACTGTGGTTTTACATCCGGGTCCTCATCTTACATCCGGGTTTTTCCATGTTTACTGTCACGTGACCGGCAATGACCTTTAACCGCTGACATGAGCTTTAACTTTAAACTTTTTAACCTTTAACATCCGCATATAAACACACCAATAGCGGTTCCTCCAGCGTGGATGTGCTGTGATGGAGGGGCTAATAAAAGGATTGGCCTGTATTCTTTGTTGTTGTTGCTCTTTTTTTGGACTAACCAATCAGAATAGTACGTATCATAGACTACACGCGTAGAGCTACGTATAGGCGCGCATGTGTGACATGGTCTATAAAACACGTCCCTCTGGATACCACACCCCCATTCCTGCGGTTGCAGAGCCATGACGGAGACCCATCCCTATGCGACTCGCATTTTACAGCATGCGACCGTGGTTAATTCACTCACGGGTTACCGAGCAGTGGTTCGGTCCATGTTTGGAGATGGCGACGACAACGAGGGGCGACGCCAGATCCTGAAAGAGTTCACAGAAGCGGTCCTCGACAGAGTGCACACGATGGAGAGGTGTGCTATCACTCGCCACTACTGGACTATGACAGCCATCCATGATGCCCGGACTATGGACCACGAGCGCTCACGCCGGAACCAGCGACGGTTCGTTGGCCTAGTAATGGTCTTTGCCGTATTGACCCTGACGCTGTGGCAATGACAACGACAGAAAAAGAACGGCTCTTCAGAGCCTCCGCAGATGCGCGTATGTGCAACCGATATATACGAGGGTCAGTCACAGTGTGCGTCATTCACCGATCGTCATTGGGTCAACAATGTCACCGAGGGACCTGACCATAAATACGAAAGACAGTCAGAGTGTGTGTCATTCACCGTTCGCCATTGGGTCAACCATGTCACCAGTCCTACGAGCCATCCTTCCCCTTACACCCCGGGTGGGGTTACACGTCTATGAAGATAAAGTCACCATCGTTGAAGACCGTGGAGATGTTTGCTGGTCGCGCGCTGAGACCGTATCGAATGCAGTTACGCTACACCATGACGGCTGGACCAAATTTGAACGGGTGTTGATTGGTGAGCTTGAAGGAAACCTCATCCACATAGACAATGCCATCTACGTACACCGTGGACCTTTCTTCCCACGCCTGGGCCGTTACCAAGACCCTACCCGAGGCTTCACCCTAGACCCCGATCTGTGGACAGCCTTCGAGAAAGTCGTGCCTATCGTGGACCAGCTGTTTACACCGGACGAGCGGTCAGCTGTTCAGTTGGAGTGGGCTCGTGCCATGAGTGAAGCGGCGGCAGAACCCAATGAACAAATTACCAAACCTAGCAATGAAGCGGAGGCAGACGACGATGCCATTGATTATCCGGCTAGACTGTCAGCCCAGTGACATGACCCTCCGATCCTTTGATCTCACGTCATAAAATATTTCTCCCTATAAATACGAGAGACAGTCAAATCTGGTACCATTCACGTACTGACCATGACGGAGCATATAATACGGGCGTTTCTCAGCTTGACCCCCGAGGTTTTCCTGCACGTTTATGCGGATAAGGTCGATATCATGGAGGAGGTGGGAGACATCTGTGATGCGGACCGTACACAACCGTGCCCGGCTAACATTCGTCTTTCCCGGGAGGGCTGGACCAAATTCAAGCGGGTGTTGTCTGGTGAACTGGACGGCGACCTCATTCACTTGTGTCACGATGTGTACATCCGACGCGGCCCCTTCTTTGCTCAATTGGCTCGGCTAGATAGGGGTACAGTGCATTTTACCCTTCACCCTGTTCTATGGTCTGCATTGGAAGATGCCGTGGCAGATGTGGATCAAGTGCTTACGGAGGAAGTGCGGTCATCAGACGAGTTGGACTGGTCTTTTACCATGGACAATGTGCTGGCAGAAGCCAAAGAAGAAAATCAGAAAGAAACTCTGGCCCAAGATATACCCGTTATAAATAAACGATAGAGCCAGGGTCCATCATCATTTGTCACCATGAAGAGCTGGGAGAAGGTGTTGGATAACTGATACTACAGTTCCGACAGTCCGGCGGCCTATAGTACATTGACGGCTCTCTATCGAGCGGCCAAACCCCAGGGGATACAACGTGCCCCTACCAGTCCGAGCTTGGTTAAGAAAACAAGACACCTATACCTTACATCAAGCTGCCCGTCGCCATTTTCTACGGAACCGGGTCATCGTGGGAGGACTAGACGCCCAATGGCAAGCGCGGATTTGGTCGATATGAGCTCCTTTGCCAAACACAACGATGGAAATCGGTATATCTTGACGTGCATCGACATCCTGTCGAAGTATGCGTGGGTGGTACCCATCCGGACGAAAACGGGGGTGAATGTCATAGCGGCGTTCAAGGACATCTTCAAGACCGGGCGCAAACCCTTGTATTTGCAAACCGACGAAGGCACGGAATTCCTCAACAGACCGTTCCAACAGTTTCTGAAGGCCCAGAAGACCAAGGCATCCGTGGTGGAAAGGTTCAACAGGACATTCAAAGATCGCATGTATAAATATTTCACCTATAAGAATACAAGGCGGTACATTGGTGTTCTCCCGAAACTTGTGAGTGGTTACAATCGAGCCTATCACCGGAGTATAGAGAGAGCACCCATTACCGTCACCCAACGCAATGAAGCCCAAGTCCGGCGTGTCTTGTACCCCAGGCAATCGCAGCGAACGTCGAAGGAGGTGTTCAAGGTCGGGGACCCTGTACGGATCAGTAAAGTCAAAGGTCAATTTGAGAAAAGTTACTTGCCCAAGTGGAGCGATGAGCACTTCCTGATTAAACGGCGCCTGCCCCGACAACAGCGAGTCTATGAACTGGAAGATCTTCAAGGGAAACCGTTGCTAGGGACGTTTTTCGAGATGGAATTACGGTCTGTCGTGAAAACAAAGCAAGACTACTACACGGTGGATCAGATTTTGAAAACGGAACTTCGACGTGGCAAACTGTTTCATTTCGTCAAATGTCAAGGCTGGCCCAGTTCCTTCAATTCCTGGGTCGCGGCCAACCAGGTGAAACGACTATAAAACTAGACACCACCGCCGTCATCCTTCATTCCACGTTCGACCACGGTGCTATGGACAACAGCTGCCTCTGAACACAGCGTCTCCCAAAACGCGCAAAGCGCAAGTGGGCTTTGTGATGATATTGCTAACCCTGCTGAGTGTGTTGTACGGAGGTATCTTTTACGACGTAGCCTATCTCAGCACTCTACTTAACCAACTTAGAACTCCAGCTGTGAGTGGCAGTCAAACCAGTCTACAGACCATCCCCGTGATCGAAACGAGCCCAGTCATCACCACCACCACACCACATGTACAAGCCACATCGAGCTCCACACCGAGTATACAGTCCACATCGAGCACTACACCAAGTACACCCACTACGTCTCAAAACCCACCGGCTTTCATCACTCACAGTGAACGCCCATCGACGACGGCGACCGACGTTGTTGTTGTACCCACCACCACCCCGTTCACTCGTACCAAATGTACAAGAGCGGGTTACCACGACAGCGGATAAACCTCCAACCATGGAAACTCGGTGGCAGCATCCCTTCACTTGCGTCATCACAGCACCGACGGGGTCCGGCAAAACGCACTTCGTCAGGAAGCTCCTTCAACACGCCGACAGCATGATCACCCCATCCATTGCCTGAGTCGTGTGGTGTTACGGAGAATGGCAGGCAGCGTATGCAGCAATGCCCCACATCACGTTCGTGGAAGGCCTACCCAACCTGGCCGATTTGGAACCGGACACCTTGGTGGTTCTGGATGATCTCATGGCGGAGACGGATGCGCGGGTCACCCAACTCTTTACCAAAGGCAGGCATCATCTACATTGTGCAGAATCTGTTCAGTAAAAACAAAGAACATCGGAACATCAGCTTAAATGCCCACTACCTGGTGATCTTCAAAAACCCGAGAGATACCACTCAACTGCTGCACCTGGCGAGACAGATGTATCCCGGCCGCACACCGTTTGCGTTGGAAGCCTTTAAAGATGCGACATCCCCTCAGCACGGGTATATGCTCTTCGACCTCAAGCAAGCCACCCCCGGAGAGACCCACCACGTGTACAAAAATAATGTAAACACACCCACAGTGGCTCCCCAGCTGGGGTCTGTGTGTTTGATGATGGGGAATAATAAAAAGAATGAATACCACAGCAGGGTTGACTTTGTCTCTGAGGTAGATAAAAAGAGCAGCGTTGTGGGTTCTGGCATTAGTTGTACAGGATGTCTGCGCGAGTACGGAAGCACGCTCCGACGCTCCGTGTATTGAAGACGGCCCCACCCGAGTTAGTCCGAACCATTGTACGCGGTGCGGACCCTGGCCTTGTACGCTGTCTGTGCGAGATCGGGTACAACCTGTTAAAAGGCAACGTACCACTGACTCCGGCTCAGAAGACCGAGTTGACCAAGCATAAGACAGGTCTCCGAACCCTAGTCCGGAAGCGAATCTCTCAAACACAAAAGAAAAGGGTGTTACAGAAAGGCGGCTTTCTCGGGGCCATCTTAGCACCGTTGGCCGCTTCCGTGTTGGGTCCAGTATTGGGTGGACAATGAACCACACGAAAAAAATGGTCCTCGTCGAACCACGGTTCCTTCAAAACCTCCAATCGTCCTACCCTGTTCCACCTACGGTGAAGACCATCAACACCCTCGATGAAGAGATGCAACAGATCTTACGCGACAATGAGAAAGTACAACGGCACAATGAGACGCTTCAACGGTACATGACGTTGATGGATCAATACAAAACCCTCTCTACCCCAGCACCACCACCACCACCACAACGCGACACACCGCCGACCTCAGCACCGCTCCAACAGCCGCCATTACCAGGGGTACCACCCACATCCCCACAGTGGGTCGAAGACGAAGTGCTGAAGAGTGTACCTGCATCGTTCAAGAAACAAGCTGGCCTGGTATTACAACGGATGAAACAGAATCCTAACATGGCAATGATAAAGGCGAACTACTGGTACCGAATCAGGTGGTCCCCGGTACCCACATGACGGATTTAGTGAATGACCTGATGCGTCAACGCAGGTCGCACACGGAACCTCGAGGATGGGAGGTCTTCGCTCAAGGCTTGAAAGACATGCATGTACCACAGGAATTGGTGGGGAACCCCCAGCGCTGGGCCTGGATGCAGCGTGACTCACCGGTGCACGCACAACGACAGACTCCACACAATTGGGAAGCCGAGTGGGAACCGGAGTCACACCCAAAACACCACAACGACGGATACCTTCTTTTCACACCTTTGAAAAAACACCCTTGATCAAGACACCCAACATCTCCAAAGCCATGACACGTAGCAAGTCACCGCGACGAACACGACGCCGGACACATCCGCCCAAGGCCTGGAACACCTATTAAAACCAACAGTAGCAGGAGGAAAGCTCAGTCGCCTTGTTTTACCTCACCCTACCCAGTAACAGTTCGCTGGATGTGTTTCCTGACAACACCTTGGCCAAGTACGTGACCCAGTTACCGCAACCGTTGCATTTACCTGGACGATGGGAATGTGGCCTCGTGGATATCCAATACCCTTACTCGTGGTACAACGTACGAGCCAATGAAGTGTGGTACGAGATGACCTACGAAGGGAAAGACACCCGACTCACCCTCCCCGGAGGCCAATACGATACCGCCAAGGAGTTCATGCAGGGACTGACAAGACTTTTGCATTATAAGGCTCTACAGGAGGTCACGAATACTTCAAAATCCATAAAAACCTTTCCCTTCAAGAATCACGTGGACTTCGATTACACGATCACACAACGACAAGGCCCAGATCATCCTCACCGCCAACGTGAGTGTCGTACTGAGTCTTATCCTACAGCAAATGCTGGGTCTCGCTCACCTGACCTACATGGGTCCATCCGCGGACCATGGCCAGATCCCGATGGATATGAAGTCGGGTATGTACGGACTCTACGTTTACTCGGACGTGGTCGACAGCCACATCGTGGGCGATGTCAACACATCTCTGTTACAGATAGTCCCCATTAAAAAGTAGTATGTGATCAAATCACCCACAGTTTCACCCACATGCTCTACCTGCCCGTACGACAAACCGACATGAACACTATCACGGTGGATATAAGAGATGACACGGGACGACCGGTCGCATTCGAACGAGGGAAAGTGGTGCTGACACTTCATTTTCGACAAACACGTTCTCCCCACTTTGTATAATGAAGGTGCCTTACGAGTGCGATGACCGCAGCTATATGGACTATTATGCCCGACAGGCCGGGGGTGGCCTTTCGGTCTTTAGCCGTGCACGCATGCAACGAGGACATGGGCTGGGGAACATACTCGGGAGCATCGTCAAAACGTTCCTGCCCTTGGTGACGCGTGGGGTGAAAGCGATCGGTTAACAAGCGGTACGCAGTGAACTGTAAGTCGCCGGTGATGTCTTGGGCGGTACGGCACCCAAAGAAGCCTTGAAACGGCGGGCCAAAGAAGCGGAAGGCGTCTTGGTCGCCAAAGCACAACGCACCGTAGGGAATAAAAGACCTGCACCACCGAGACCACGCACCAGTCGACGACCGACCCAGCGACGACGCACATCGAAGACCCAGGATATCTTTTCTTAAGACATGTCCTTAATCCACGCAGAGTCCTGCCCCTCCACCAACAGTGAATTTGATTTGTGGACCGTGCCGCCCACACAGACCAGTGCCGAACAAGGACTATGGGTGGAGCATCTCCCGCTCTCCAGCATCAACGAAACAGGGCCCATCGAGTTCACCATCAGTAATGCGGAAACGGCCTATGTGGATTTAGTCCGTACGTACTTGTATGTGAAAGCCAAGATCGTCAATGGGGATGGCCCCGGAATCGTCGACCAAGCAACGGTGGGCCCGACGAATCTCTGGCTGCGCTCTATGTTTCAACAGGTGGATATATTTCTCAGCGACAAACTCATCAGTGTCTCGACCAACACGTACCCCTATCGAGCCTACATCGAGACGCTGTTGTCGTATAGACGAGAGGCTAAAAAATCTCAGCTGACAGCCCCTTTATTCTACCAGGACACAGCCGAGCACATGGGCGCAGAGAACGACAATGCGGGATATAACAAACGGAAGGCTTTCACTGCGAACGGCGTCTCGGTGGATCTCATGGGTCGACTGCACGCAGACATTTTCATGCAAGACCGGTACCTCTTGAACAAGATCCCCATCAAAATCCGACTGATACGGGCGCCTCCGACCTTCGCCTTGATGGCCACTAACGTAGACGGGCATGCAGCTGACTATAAGATTGTCATCCAAGACGCAGTCCTGTATGTCCGAAAAGTGAAACCGAATCCAGCCGTTCAATTGGGACACATGAAAGCCTTGGGAACAAAACCAGCCCAGTACCCTATCCGACGTGTGCAAACCAAAGTGTTCTCTGTGTCTGCTGGAAATATGAGCGCCAACAAAGAAAACCTGTTCCTGGGGAAACTACCCAAGCGATTGATCCTGGCCTGTGTGGAAAATACCAGTTTCAGCGGAGCCTACCCAGAGAACCCGTTTGACTTTAAACATTTCGGCATCAATTTTGTGGCCCTGCATGTGGATGGACAACAGGTCCCAGCCACGGCCTTAACACCGAACTTTGGGCGCAGGAATTTCATTCGAGCCTATCAGAGCCTGTTTACAGCCACCGGTCAAATCAACCAGGACGAAGGGAATATGATCAGTCGGGAGGACTACGCGAACGGATACACGTTGTTCTGTTTCGATCTGACCCCCACCTTACAGAACGACCATCAGCTGGCCCTGGCCAAGCAAGGCAATTTACGGTTGGAAATCCACTTTGCACGAGCCCTCCGAAGCACCGTCAATGTGATCTGCTACGCCGAGTTTGACAACATCATTCAAGTGGACAAGGCGCGCAACGTCCTGTATGACTTTGCCACCTAACATGGATACAGACCATATAACCACCGTGCTGGAGAATGACCCAGGGACACGTATGGTCTTTCAACGGGCGTTCGCCCGAGATGTGTTCCCATTAGACCGTATGTATCCTCCTGCTTACGTTCTCAACACGAACCCGATGGATCGGCCCGGTGAACATTGGGTGGGCGTGTACTTGACAGAACAGCTAGGCGAATACTTTGACCCGTACGGCCTGCCACCCCTCCATCCCGATTTAACAGACTTCATGGATCAAGGCACAGAGACGTGGTGTTGGAACAGTCAAACGTTGCAAAGCCTGACCAGTAACGTGTGTGGACAATAGTGCTTGTTTTACCTGTACCATCGATGCCGGGGAAGAACCGCACCTACCATTGTACAGATGGTTGACGAGTACCCCAAGGCCGAGGACCGAGATGTACTCGTATATGACTGGGTCGCCCATCATTTCAATGTACAAGCCCCGTTCTGGGCTTAAGTTCTTTCACGAAAAGCCCCCTGTTCTGGGCTTAAGTTCTATCTATTTCAATGTACAAGCCCCCTGTTCTGGGCTTAAGTTCTATCGATTTCAATGTACAAGCCCCCTGTTCTGGGCTTCAATTGTCACGTGGTTGTTCTCACGTTGTTGTTGTTAGTTTTTGTTGAATAAAAAACAAAATGAGATCTCACCAAAAAAAACCCTGTCTTGTGTGTTTTCTATATGAGCATAATGCATGAAGATTATAACAGACATGTGGGGATTCGGTCAAACTGGCCTTGAACACCGTTGAGAAAGTAGCCAATCAGTGGCCTAGGATGGGGCCAAATGTAACCAATCAATGTCCAGAAAACAATACAAGAGCACTGCAGTAAAATAGAGAGCCAATGAAATCAGCCCACAGATCAAGTACATGTTTTGGTCTAGGTTCAGAGCGGGCATTCCACCACAAAAATTTTGACGAGGAGTTGCAAGTTACAAGAGCAACAAGTGGAGTGAAAAAACTATAGAGGTTCGATGTGCGGGTAAAGACCAGGAAGACGGCGAGTGGAGACTCGTCCAACACCTATAGATTAAGTTTATTACTATAAGTTCCATGGTTTCATGTATTTTTTCGTACGAATACGGTCCTGGGAAAACTGAGGGTTCCCCGCTGGTTATTTAACATAGGCATAGTGCTGGCGATATTGTCGGGGACCCTGTGCATTCCATGGGTGCTTCGGGAGGGCGGATAAAGGTTATTTTTTGACCCGGAGAGGGCCGAACATTGTCGAGAGGGGGACCTTTTGACCTGGATGTGACCTTTGACCTTTTGACCCGAAATTCACCCGCGCACTTCCGGATAACCCGCGCAAGTGTGCGGCCGGGCCGGGCCGGGCAGCGCCGGGCAGGGCCGGGCCGGGGAATACCCGGATGGAAAATCCGGACCATACGTCTAGGGTCTAAGAAAAAATTAGAACTCTTCTGTGTTCGGAGGTAGTTTTTTTTGTCATTCTGAATACCGGAAGTGACGTCACACACTTGCGCAGACCCACCAAACCACGTGACCTGCGCAGTAACCTACATGGAAAAAACCCACTGGGAAACCCGGATGTAAGATGAGTACCCTAATTTTTACAAGAACCCAACCATGCACATGCCCCGATAAGCTCGGAGACCGATATTAGCCCCCATTAGACAGGGTTGATAGAAATTTTCTCCTATTGTAGGGGTAAAGTCCGTGTTCCGCTTTTATATTTTTTTCTGGAGAAACTTTTACATACACCCACCCCGCACCCAGGCCCCGTTAAGCCCGGGGGGATAGATA
This sequence comes from Hanleya hanleyi, assembly GCA_036873755.1. Taxonomy (NCBI): domain Eukaryota; kingdom Metazoa; phylum Mollusca; class Polyplacophora; order Lepidopleurida; family Hanleyidae; genus Hanleya; species Hanleya hanleyi. The sequence goes on along the minus strand of JAVTVY010004275.1, from coordinate 7,816 downwards.
CTAGTCCTTTGAGATAGGGTTGATAGGAGTTTTCCTCTATTGTAGAGGTAAAGTCCGTGTTCCGCTTTTTATCGTTTCGGGACAAATCTTCATTTTACATGCACCCACCCATGACTGAGCGGCCCTAGAGGAGTGCTTCACTTTGACACCTCACTCGACCCAATCAGTCCATTAGGGACCCCTCTCGCCCCTGAAGATTGCCGAACATTCTCACGAAAACCCACGTATTTGGGACTACTTTCTGTCCGCAGAGGCAGACCGCATCACCCCCAGACCGCATCACCACGGAGGAATACAGCCCACCAAGGTTACGCCCGATTCACGCAGACCCGGAGTGACGTCATACTTGCGCAGAACATTCCTGCGTACACCGCCCTATGACCGCCCCATTTTTTCTTGCGCACAACTCCTGCGCACACCTCCCCATGACAGAAACTTTCTCGCGCATGCGCACTGAATCAAATATAGTCTTTGCGGGATGTTATTTACTACTTACATGTGTCAATCGGTCAGACATTTCCAAGGATGTCGAGGTTTAAATTAAAACAACCATGCATGCCGGACTTCATTCCTTCAATCAGAATAATTAGATCTAATTTTACAAAACCTGCAGCTCCCAATAGCTCCTGGATCTAGAACACATAAATGAACAGACCTAGTTTATTGATGCTATGGCAACAGTATCATGTAGAATGGGATAATATCAGATCCATGGAAGTTGAAGTCCTGCAATATGCTCCACAAATATCATCAAAGGTCATAAAATATCTGCCGGCCAGTTTTGAGTGGTAGCAGCTCCAGCTTGGAATATTTGAATGGATAAGATTATCCGAATTTTGGCAAAAAGTTATATGATTCTGATCTGCACCAGTGTAGATCTATATGGTACTATACTGGTAATTTTCATCAACATTATCACCCTTGACTTGAATGTGTCTAAGATGATTTAGTTACTGAAATAGTGTTAATATTGGGATCTACGATTCAGTGTAGGCCTAATTATTATCAATTAATACAGCCCCTTCATGCTCTTCTCAGTAACACTTTGTTTAGGATCTTTGAGCAGAAACAAAGACTTCATTTCCTGAGTAGAGATAAAAAACGAACATATCTCGATTATTTTATTCAAATTTTAATTCCACTTCTGGTATATGTACATGTATAAAATACATACAGAATGAACTGCATACAGAATAACACAAATAATAGGTATATGTATCTCATGCATTAATTACATTAATTCTTAACCAAAGATCAATACATACAAGAACATGTTTTCAAGTATGTGTACCTTTCTATTTTAACAGATTACAATCAGTGATGGGTGATATTACAACAATATCATGGTGTTATGTATTGTTATGATTGGCTTAACATTAGCTGTTGAAGATATGTATAATTTGAGGGCAATGTGTAATCATACTAAAAAAATTTCATAACTTCATTTATTTTCACAATAAGCAACGTAATGGAGATTAGCAAGTGGAGTTTTATAACATAATATAATAAGCATCATGGGTCTCCTTCAGTTTAGTGTAGACATATATACCCTTGAATATATGTTATCATGATTCAGTCATAATATTGTCTGTAATACATTGATGTTGACAAGGAATAAACACAATTATTTGATAGTATTATTAATCGTTTATAATTAACATAATGAACTTTTTATTTGTTGGAATCCAGCCAATTGTTCCATATGGGCAATATTCTCATCAGCAATCACCATTCAATATGGATGTGATACATGTTCAAGTCCATGGTCAATTAATACAGTATGGTGAAGGTGACCTGTAACACCAGTATGGAAAATTATACCGAACGCATTGAATCCTCATCACATGATGATGAGACAGATCAGAACGGAGTGTCGATACAAACAGGTGTGTTTTGTAGAGGATTCTGTCAATGAAGATGCTATTCATACACATACAAAATATGAAGTGTTGATGTGTAGGGCCTATAGCACAAAATCACAATCAAGTTGATACAAGGCACACAGGGTCTCATTTCTGCTGCTAACTTGTTGATTGGGGGGGGGGGGGGGTCTATAATGTCACAGGCAGTATTCCAGGTTGTCCACCCACATAGTCCATGCCAAGCATGTGAAATCAGACAAAAAATTATTTTCTGGGAATGTGACTTCCACATCCCTGGCTGGACATGCTAGTGGGGAACCTTCAATCCCAGATTAATTGGATTAGTGAAGTTAACGTCCAACAAAGGCAAAATTGAGCTTGGCATCCGGCCCTACGTTATTCAGTGCTGTATTCCCATACCCTATTACCTCGACGGACCCTATTGCCTCGACGGAGGTGTTTGCGCTCATCCAGCGCTTGTTTATTCAAATATTGAATTTTATTATTAATAAAAAATCAAGTTTGTCTGATGAAAACTGTAAAAGTTATTAGCGCGTCTTTTCGAAGACCATAATATTCGAAACGAAGTCATATATCGTGATATAAATCACTTGGGACAACGAAACAGAAATTTATCCAAAAAAATAAATTCCTTGAATAAAAACCTTTTAGAAAATGTATAGTTTGTATGCATGGAAAAGATTCATTGTATAGCTTAATTAAGCAAAATTGTGATGCGTGCGCAAAAGTAACTGAGCCCGGCAACAGTAACCTTAATTAACTGTATGGATAATGTCAACAACATACGTTACATGAAAACGTAATAATGCTTCTATATAATTAGAGTAGAATTTATTATTCCTTTAACTTGATGAAGTTGGACGCATATATTTCATTACGTTATTATTTACTTTATTATTTACTTTATTTATTGAGCGAAGTTAATTCTTTTCAATTAGGGTCTACTGATATGTGATATCAAGGGTATTGCCACGTGATTATTACAATCGCGTTGATATAATGTATATATGCATGATGCACCAAATCACAAGAAAAATTTCAATTATAAAACAAATGTCACCAACCTCAAATTTGCCGCAAGCTTGACGTCAGGGTACTCGGTCTCTGAGTCTTTGAAAGAAACGAGCCATTCTGGATCGAATAGCTGAGTTTGTCAAAATATAAATTAACGGGTTAATTGCGGAGTTGGCGTAAATAAAGATATATGAAATCACGTAAACAGGGAATGGAATGTAATCACGTGCATACAGTGGCCAGATTATATCATACGGCACCCAGCAAATTAGAAACATAGAGATGATCACGATCGCGGTTCTGGAACATTGATTGTTCTGGGATCTTATCTAAGACATTTCTGATGATGGTCCAGCAGCTGAAGGTTTGATACGTTCAGGAACTGTCTGGGATAGCTTGACGTTAATATCTCTCAGAAATAGTTCACATCTTCCGCTTGACGGTCTTGCATGTACTGGTTGTGTCTCAGTTGCGTCGTCTCCGGGAAATATGAAATTGCCTTCCATTCTGGAGTTTCTCTCTTCAGTTTCGTCCTTGTGATTTGCACTTTGAGCAGAGATTCTTGTTTCCTTCTCCGAACACTGACCTTGCATTCTTTTCTTCAGTGAGAGAATGAGAGAAACGTAAGCGGCAATTATAAATATGGCGGGTACCCATTCAAGCACAATGGCTAGTATGGTTGTGATGTTCGTAAGACGAAGCGAACACACCCCGTCTGACGTAATAAAGAGCGATTTATCACTAAAGAAAATCCCCAAAATAAAAGTCACCCAGATCACAAAGCCTAAGATCCACATGGCGGTCGATATTATTAATGTCCGGCGTTTGGCGAACTGTGTTCTGTAGTGAATGGGAGACGAGACACACTTGTACCGGTCATAGGCGATGGCATCAATTAGAAGGGCTGACACGTACACCAAACTCCAGTCTACCAAGAGCCAACTGACTCATAGCGGGAGCCCAAACGGCCATTTGTGGAATACCATCTCAGTAACATTAACGGGCATGGAAATCAGTCCCACGCTAATGTCGGCGATTGACAAAGAAGTCGTGTAAATCTTGAAATTAGACGAAAATTGGTTGTTCTTCCTTATGCACAGAATAATGAACACATTTCCACTAACAATGAGTATGGCTAGAATCGCAAAGATGGAGGACATCACAATGTTCGTGGTTGAAACTGCAAGCGCATCTTGTTGTTCCCCTGGTGTGGTTGTGTTTTGTTGTAGTAAGGTTGATAATCTGCTAGTATCCATAATTCACCATTCTTTAACTATTTGCAGCTGGAACTCGTAATTTTAGAAGCAACTTGAGGGGTGTATAACTCGAACAACGTCTGCAAAAAGTAAGTGAGTCGACGGTAATGCCGCATTCTCTGTCTGAAGCTTTTTTGATTTCAGTCCTTCAGAATCCTCACCCACACGAGGATTAAACTATGAAACTGGTCGTATTATTTACGGGTTTCCTGTTTTAATGTGAATATTGATCGTTTATGTGTTTCAAAGAAGTGCTATTTCGATTTTCAGCTTTGTTTATATTGTGAAGATATCAGTAAACAGCGAATCCCCAACACGATAATTATATAATGGGTCGTTATTGATATAATAGTTCACGGCTTTACAGACGTTATTAAGGTTCTTACTCGAGCGTGGGCTTTAATCATTAGCATTTTTTTTTCTCAGAATGACATAACATTTCGAATGTGTATTCCATCGCAACAAATATTTTTTTCAACAGAGCTCTGCTTTTCTTCATTACAATGAACGTCTTTGTGTAAAGCACATAGTGGAACTGTCGCATTGACAGCTAACCATGAAAGTCCCTTTACGAGATTCTGGATAGTAAAACATAACTATATGCTGAAATAGTTGTTTCAGTGTTACTGTCTGTTTCACATTACGAGGGCACGGGATTTTCGGCAATGTACCGGAGCCAGTTCTCAGAGCATTGCAATTCTTCACAGTATCTATATGTAATTTGTGCATTTTTATTCTGAAATTTCAAGAAAATCGATTCAGAATCAAAGAAAATCTGCAATACCTCGCATGTTATTTCATAGCTCCCAGTCACAATGTTGCAACATTGCAAGCCCAACGTCATTGTGCTTTGAAAATAACCGCTACATTGCCGAAAATCCCGTGCTCTCGTAATGTGAAACAGACAGTAATTTTTTGGGCCTTAATTCATCATATCCAAAATGACTATATTTCCTCAGCAATATTAAGAATAGACGTACTAATTGCGCTTAACCCGGGGCTAGGGGCCGTATGAACCCATGTACTTCAAGATCCTCAAGGTACTCATATGAACAGTCACAATCAAAGCGTGACTGAGATACATCATTCTTTAGATGACGACTTTACAACGTATATTATGGATTAAGAATACTGATCAGCGATACGGATTTGATATTTTTGGAACATCATGATGTCTTGCCGGCATCATTGAAAACTGTTGACCGCTTCTCTCTTGCAGGAAACAAGCCTATGTTTATGTATACAATGATTGTCTATTTGAATTTGGTGCTAACACTGCTAATACTGTTATATGAAATATGGAATAGGTCTTTGGATTATGGACGCGAATATTCTCTAATGGACGACAGCTGGATTATGAATGACGGACTAGACGCTTGTAATTTAGGTTGTATCCAAATATAAAAAAGCAGACATCTCAAGACATTCATTCTTAGAATTTTCATCTCCGCCATGATAACTGTCAGAATGATTTTCCTCTGGTTCTACTGTGATGGCTTATATTCAAATCTGTCTCCGGCATTTCAGATCTCTGGTTGGATAGCGTATCACAATTCGTATGTTCCTGATACAAGATATTCAGACATCATAGTTTAGAGACGTACATTCCTTTATCTCAGTTACTGTTTTTCTGAATATCTGTATATGATATGAATATGTCTATCTGGGTGTGTTTGAGTGTACTTAAAGTAATACAGCGCTGTCAATACTGCTCGTGGATGAATATGCTAGAATACAACATAACTCCTGTATTGAGATTTTCTTCTGAGCTTAACAGGAAGTAAATTGGATAAACATGATCTGTTCTACAGGGCAAACATGCATGTGCATTCACTACAGTGCCGTGATTTGCATTTTGACGCCCCCAGTAAAGTGCAGGTATTTTCATGAAAGCAATAAGGCATGAAATCAATATGTTTTCTAATGTTGATAAGTCTTTTAGTTTCTTGAGGAATAGAGAGAAATCCATTTTGTTAACAATATATTGATGACAAGTTTTGCAATTTTCATGTTTTTGATCTGGACTGACCTGGGGAGTTATTAGATATTGTCACACAAACAGATAGCCTATATATAAACCGATGGCACAAGGTGCAGATACATTCAAGTCCACCTTTGGCAGCTTTTTTGAAGCGACAAATAAACATCTTCATTTTATCCAGCCAATTTCTACGTAGAAATTCGCTTGATAAAATGAAGTTGCAAATAAAAGACGTACACTCAACATGTTGCCTTGTGCAAGTAAGGTCATGAAGTAATGCTACTTTCATCTGCAACATCAGTTTTTTCTGCAGCCATTTCCGTTCTACCAAGAGTTAATTGTTAGACGCAACCGTTTTGCATTTTGAACAGTGTCGTCTAGCTAGTCTAATGTAAAGATGAATATTCTTGCTCAGTTGCTTGTTCACGGCATGGGGCCGTACGACGCTTGTTCACGGCATGGGGCCGTACGAAATTCAAAATCCTCATGGTGCTCATATGAACAATCAAAGCGTGACTGAGATACATCATTCTCTAGATGACGAGTTTACAACGAATATTATGGATTAAGAATACTGATCAGAGATACGAATTTGATATTTTTGGAACATCATGATATCTGGCCGGCATCATTGAAAACTGTTGACCGCTTCCCTCTTGCAGGAAACTAGCCTATGTTTATGTATACTATGATTGTCTTTTTGAATTTGGTGCTAATATTGTTATATGGGTCACACGGCGACGAGTTGGTGCTAATACTGTTAAATGGAATATGGAAAAAGGCCTACGTCTTTGGATTATGGCCGCGGATATTCTTTAATGGACGACGGCTGAATTATGATTGACGGACCAGACGCTTGTAATCAGATATAACGCTTTATCGGTCATTTCACTACTAGATTAATATATCAAGGGCGGATCTGGGGGGTCAAAGTGTTCCAGACCCCGCCCCCTCCTCCCACCCCAATGAAGCGACAAATGAAGGGCGTACACTCAGCATGTTGCCTTGTGTAAGTATGGTCATGGAGTGATGCTACTTCCATCTGGAACATCACCTTTTTCTGTAGCCATTTCCGTTCTACCAAGATTTAATTGTAGAGACAAACGTTTTGCACAGTACAGTATCGTCTAGCTAGTCTAATGCAAGGGTGAATATTTCTTGTTCATTTGCTTCTGATATGACCCATTATTGCCGCGTAGTGCGGATCTACGGGGAGGGCCCACCCTTCATTGAAACCTTAAAAAACCCTGGGATTCCACGAAAATAGAACCATAAATCTGCATACATTATGTTCGAATTTATTTCCAAGAAAATGCTTAGAATGCATCTCCGGAGATCTGGGACTTCGGAGCTTCCGGGGCCTGGGCGGCTCCTGGACCCTCACCTGTTGGGCTGTGAGGATTTCCTTGTTTTATCTTTGTGTGAATGAATCATATCGGAAGGCGTATTGGTTTCCCTTCCATGAACTAAAAGTCATCGTTTTGTATGTTTTAAATATAAGTAGAAAGTCAAATGGATGCAGGATTATTCCATCGAGCATAAAAAAGCTAATGATTCACCGTGACGGTAGAAAAATGGCCATTGAGTTGTGGTAAATGATTTTTCATAACTTGTCTGTTTTTGTACAGCTGTAAAGATTTGAAAATGAAACTTCTGTATTAAATTTATGGGTCTAAATACTT
>JAVTVY010004274.1:0-40394 GCA_036873755.1 Hanleya hanleyi | reverse complement strand
CAGACCTGCAACTATACGCGAACATTAAAAACACAGAAACCTGGACACTCTAAAGAAGGAAGTTTCAGACCTCTTTCTTGTCGTGTAAGAACTCTATCTTTTGCTGTGTTAGCAAGACAAAGGGCTGGTGCTCAATTTTTTCTGACTACAAGACAGGACCATTAGTCCCTACGGGCCTACATGTACATCGCCCCGTAAAAATATGATTTCTATGTCACTGATGTTGTGCTTGGATTGAAATAGGAACTACATTATTATAAAATTTGAGATAAAGATTACATTTTTTTGGAAAGCAAGCTTATCTGATGAATACAATCCTGATGGAGAACGAGAGCCATCAGAAGATGGTATATCCTCCACCCGCCCCAGTGTCAGTGAACTGTATTTCTGTCATCTTCATTTTATCCAGCCAATTTCTACGTTCCCACTTCGAACTTCCCTTGATATATCTGGATCCCTTCAATGTTCAAATAACTTATAGACACGAGACGTCACTGACCTCGAAAACATTTGAAATTCGAAATGGGTCGCAAAAGAGCGTTATTGATTGGCTGACCTAAATAGTGGGCACCTTATTAGGAGGAAAGAGGCCGCTAATAGGGGATGATGTCACACTACGTGACTTCACTCGCAATCGATGTGTACGTTCTGATTGGTTCTTCTGTCGTTTGTAGGTGAAATTTACACCTCAGGTTTTGAACGCTGAAGGGGTCAAATAAATCAAGGCAGGTTCGAAGTGGGAACGTAGAAATTGCTGGATAAAATGAAGATGTATTTCTGTGTGTAGAAAATCAGTCCTGTGCAATACAACACATCAAAGGACATGCATGTCTCCAGACATCAACAGTTGTAGGAGGAGTTGATTTAACAAGATGATATCATTTAATCTACATTATTTTGAAATGTAAAGGGCAATAACTCAGTAAGAAAAATTCCTCCGTCAACGGGAAGAGCACATGCGCATGCGCATCTTCAGGCTGTGCCGGTAATATCCACCAAGTCTTGTGTCAACTGTATCAAAAATGTAGGACAAGAAATACGGACGGATGGGCAGACAAACAGATGGACAGACTTCCGTGGCTATCGCTATATCCCCCGGGGATAACAATTGGCGTGCGATTGCACATTCTTGGTGTAACTTTTTGTCAGGATATAAAGTGAACTATATGATCCCTTTTCTCACAAAGTTCAATGAACGCTTCTTGCTATCAGCCTTGCCTGCAAAGTTCGGGGTATTAAATTTTGGTTTCTCCCTATGCTACACCATGGAGGCATATTTTACAACATGGAGGCATGTTTTACAACATGGAGGCATATTCCACAACATGGAGGCATATTTTACAACATGGAGGCATATTTTACAACATGGAGGCATATTTGACAACATCGAGGCAGGTTTTTAATCAGTGATAAGTGATACGAATTTCGTAAATATGCTTGCTTCTCCAAATCGTATGGCAACTTAGTTGAAAAAATGGCAGATATTGCAGCATAGGGAGAAATGAAGCATAATATACAGATATACCATGCTTCAGGTATATATTTGAATCTGCAGTGTAATTATACGGATATATAATGCTCCGGTCGTCTATTTGTGATAAATCCCCATCTAATCCAATTTTATTGCCCAAAAACAAAATTTCAAGTTGGTACCCTGGTGGTGCCACCTTTAAACGGATGTGGATAAGCGACATCTTGTGGCAAGATACATGTATCCACATACCAAATTTGAAAAGAATCTCAATTTATTTTAAATTAAATACTATCCGCTCCCCCATTTGGATATGTTGCTTGTAGGATCTAACTGGCTTGCAGTAATGCGACTGTCAACCAATCCCGAGAACTCTTCATAGTGCTTTGAAGGAATATAATGGTAGGGGCTCTTTGGTTGGCTCAGCTGAATAAGACGCCATGCTGGCGGGGTATCTTCTGATGTTGCCATGCTCGAGCCAGGCTGGCATCATAATTCGGGGTCGAAATATGGACTGGTCTTGGCATAAACCTTGGGTTAAAGCAGAGACGATGACCCTATCCCCCCTCCCCAACTGCAAGTAAAGACATTAAAATGCGGCTGTGATGTCAAGACTATTAAATATTCATGGTGTTCTGAACATCTAATTGGTCCCCACATACCAAATTTGAAAAGAATCCATTTAGTTTTTCAAAAGTTATTTTCCGGAAACAAAATTTTAACTTGGACCCAGGTGGCGCCATCTATAGGCAAATCAATGTGAAAAACAATCCCAAGCGAGATCTTGAGGAAGGTACGCACACATCAGATTTGGAAAGAATCCGTTAAGGTTTTCAAAACTTATTGTTCGGAAACCAAATTTTAACTTGGCCCCCAAGACGTTCCAACTTTATTGCCCAGAATAAAATTTCACATTCCCTCCTCCTGACGGCGCCACCTATGGGCACATGTGAATGAAACAGGCTTTGAAGTGACATCTTGTGACAAGGTATCCACATACTCGACGTACCAAATCTGAAAAGAATCGGTTGAGTGGTTCTCATTTTACAGGTTGCGCCACCTTTGTATGGATGTGATTGAGTGATATCAACAGTGACGTCCTCTGCCAAATTTCCAAAACACTACCCAAATTTAAAATCAATCGATACATCCTGTCAACGATATTTCCCAGACAATCAATATTTAATGCAAATGTATGACAAATATAATATGGCGCCGCAGCTATAGTTGTTTCTGCATCTCTGTGAAAAGCAATACCAACTTTCCTCTCACCTACAAGCAGCCACTCCCCAAAATTGAATTCAATCGATATGTCCTGTCAAAGGTTATTGCTCAGGCAACGAAAAATATTACTTAATAATGGATTTACGGACACCCCCTTCTGGCGGAAGAATTTTGCAGGCATGGCTGTGAGCCAGTCATGCCTCACTGCACAATCTGTCTAAGACTGATATTGGGAAGCTCCAATTATTGCTTTGAGACAAAAGTACAGATGAGAGCGTCGAGAACAGGCAGTCGAGAAAAAGCTGGGAACACCTTTCATATCAGAAGAGGAAGTTTAAATCAATTAATTTATTATGGTAAATACGGTAAACCATTTGGTTATCCCAACAAACTTTAATAGTTCCTGTGATGGGATTATTAAAACATAGTAACCAATGATCATACCTAATTCATTGGATACGAACGAGTCTGTCTGGACTCTCTCACAAAACTTGTAAGTTTCACAACAGACTAGCACTGGCACGTTACACGACTTAGCCACCAAAGCTATGAGGGAACTGCCAACCCTCGACATGACAAAACCATTGGCCAACAACCCATGGGCACCGAGAAACACTTTGGTGACCTGGAAATAGGAAATAAAATTACATTCAGATTTTAAGGCGATATAATCATGATAATCATGGCCATGAGTTTGTTTGTTTTGTTTTGTGGGTCAATTTGTATGAAAAGTGACCCAGAGTTTGTAACCTCCTGACCCAAGTCAGAGTTTGTAACCTCCTGACCCAAGTCAGAGTTTGTAACCTGACCCAAGTCAGAGTTTGTAACCTCCTGACCCAAGTCAGAGTTTGTAACCTCCTGACCCAAGTCAGAGTTTGTAATCTCCTGACCCAAGTCAGAGTTTGTAACCTCCTGACCCAAGTCAGAGTTTGTAACCTCCTGAACCAAGTCAGAGTTTGTAACCTCCTGGCCCAAGTCAGAGTTTGTAACCTCCTGAACCAAGTCAGAGTTCGTAACCTCCTGACCAAAGTCAGAGTTTGTAACCTCCTGGCCCAAGTCAGAGTTTGTAACCTCCTGACCCAAGTCAGAGTTTGTAACCTGCTGGCCCAAGTCAGAGTTTGTAACCTCCTGGCCCAAGTCAGAGTTTATAACCTCCTCAAAACGTGTGTTTTTCCCCTTTTTCGGGTCATGACGAAATTCAAAATGACCCTCATGACAATTTTTGTATCCAAAATATTTCTGGACAAAAATCCGTCAAAATAAGCCGTATATTGCTTTCTGGTGATGTGACATCATCACAGTGACATTTTTTTACATTTTCTTGCAGAGGTCTGAGCTTGCCCCAAAGATGGGGGACTCAGTGTCATTGAATGGGTCTTTTCTCGCTGATTTTCAATGAGGTTCTGTTTTGTGACCACATGCATGTGTGATGTATGTTTGGTACCTAGGCATATTCATTCTTAAGATATTTGGTAATGAGAAAATGAAGATTGACGAATGGACGTACGCACCGGATGACAATAACCCAAGGATAATTTTGGCTGTAGTTCAGGACCAGATGTGCATCTATGTACAAATGTATAAGGCTAGTAAGTTTGGTGCTCATAGTCATAGTCATAATGAGATAATTCATGATAAATTGACACAGTTTGACCCAGTGACCTGGAACAATAAGGGTCAATCTCACTGATTTTCTTTTGCTCTGTGACCATATGACTGTGTGCTGTAAGTCTGGCATTCTTGAGATATAGTGGTAATAAGAGAATGAAGAGAGACAGACAGATGGATGTGTATGATGATGACAATACCCCAAGGTCAATTTTGGAAAAGGGCCAAAACTTGACTTACAAATATTGTACCAAATATTGATGATATGTAGCTTACTAGTATGGAAATGTTATAAATAGAGGATCTTACATGAGTGGCTATTTAATATGAAAGTCATGACACTAATTGAGTAAGTTTTATATGTTGCAAGCTTTAGCGAGGAACATTTTAAACTTACTCAATGAGTGCCATAACTTTCATATTAAATTGCCAGGAGTGTAAGATTCTGTTTTTAAGTAAATTATAACGCAATAATTCGAAATTAAAAAGTAGTTTGTTTGCGGTAACGCAACCGACCCGCTGATAAGGAGAGCGACCCAAAAGTTTTTTAAGATTTTTTTTTTTCAAAAGTAAAATTGCGAAGGAATTATTGCCATCGTTGTTGTTGCAGTTGTTGTCTTCCCATCGGAGCAGGGCATTGGATATTTTTTTCGCGGGGCCTTGTTACCACAAACAAACTACATTTTAATTTTGGCCTGATAAGAACAAATATGTCACTATAGGACATCAAATGAACAATAGCAAATACAGCATTCTACAAGATTGGACATGCATAACATCGGGGCTTCTGAGCTCCAGGTCATATTATATCCCAGGTTTAAGACACCTAGGCTGAAAGTTTTGCGAAAGTAAAAGTGGTCACATGCATGGTTCTGAACAACATACTGGCCGCCCAAAAATAAATGAATTTTCTTTTTGGCCTTACGTACCTCCTTCATGACATAGGAGACGGCAGTGATGAGGACGTATGAACACTGGATCCCTGCCTGAACAAGACGTCGTAACATCTCCTTACCTGAGGAAGTAGGAATATCTCTGATGTCAATCTAGTACTATAAGAGAATGTGGGGTAACTTTGACACCCATTACATTTCAGTGCAGCATGTACAAGCGAGGTAATACAATAAAAGCTTTCTAATGTTCTGCAAAAATGTCAGAAATCAAGGCCTTTGTAGTTATAGTCATTCATGTGTTATAATAGTTCTGTGAATTATTTTCTTCCTCCAAGAATATGAGAAGTCAAAGCTTATACCACCAGAAAATGGGAGCCACAACTTTCAAAAAAATGTCATTGATTGCCTCCCATTGTTAATGGAACATAATGACGTTATAGTGGTCCTCACTCATTGATCCGATGTAACATGACATCATGTAAAGCAAAGCGAGACAAGCGATGCAAGTTTGCAATACGGATTTATAACAGGGTAACTTTAATATTGTTATTAGTACAATTTAGCAAAATATATTCGCCCCAAAATCGTATAACATGTACATGTAAGCAACATTTTAGGCCATTGTCACTTGATTGGTCATGAGTAAAACTCACTCATTTTCTTCATATTCGTATACAATTGGTTTGCTATTTAATAATTAATAATAAATAATTATAGCATCTAGCATGTGTATTTAAAAAATCAAGGTCATGCTAAACAACCAATCAAGTGACAATGGCCTTAGTTCACCTTTAACAGTTGATAATATTTTATCAGTCATTTTGTCTCTTTGGGGTAAATAGGGGCCTTCCTGATATCAGTCTCGGGGGATTGTACAGTCAAGCGTGACCTCTTCTGGGCTTTGCCAGTGGATTTCTGGGTGGTTGATTTTCGTTTCTGTCCATGCTCCAACATTGCACAATATCTTTAACAAGCAATATCTGGCCTATTTTTAGTCTAAGGTTTGCCAAAATATTCATCAGGACAAGCATGGATCTTTCAAACAGTCAGATAATTCTACACATTTTTAACAAATCTATACCAGTTATCAAAATAAAAATGTACCTCCATGTTGTAGCAGGACTACCCAGAATTTCCAGGTGAGGCAATAGAGGTGTCAAGTCACCCCTCTGGCCTCACGGCACACACTCTGAGACCAATATTGCAAAGTCCCCATTAAACTTGGTGATTAGCACTGAAACCCTAAGGATAAAGATGTCCACTGTGCCAGGGGTTAAAAATGTTTCTCAGGTGGTAAGTAAGAACAATTTCTACCGGTTTCCTGCCAACAGTAGACTGAACATGCCTGTCAATATCATCCCAACACCTCTTAAATGAGAAATAATTTGTCAGGATGTTTCATTGCAGACAGAACAGTACAAAAAATTTATGGCCAACTTGAGAACTTCGGTTCATCACATGGACCTTCTCTACATTACCTTCCAGGCGCGGACGTCCATCGACGACAATCACGCGAAATTTTCTCCCAGCTTCATGGGCATCACACAGAACTTTTCTTATTAGAGATGAACTACAATGTAAAGAAACAATGATGAATCAGTAGGCCACAGGGTTCATACACCTCCATTCGATAAAAATTCCAGGAGTTTTTCAAGCTGATTTATGTCATTTCCAGAAGTTTTCTGGCACTATATCATGCAACTATTGACAAAATTATTACATGTAACATGCTGTTATAGTAGGAAAGATATATTGGCGATCGTTGAAACTACAAAATGTGATTTTCCAGGAGTTTCCAGGACATAAAAATAATTTTTAAGTACTTCCCAGGATGGACTTAAAATTCCAGGAATTTCCAGAAGGCATATGAACCCTTAGGCCAATAGCAATGATGAGACAGGAGGACAAGCTGATTCCAATCTGCAGAAGTTATTCCTGCTAACGGCCAGTAAAGGGTTAATTCTTTCCACAGTAATTTATTGGACACTAAATTCGACCAAAATTTTGCCAACAGCCAGAAAAGTGTTAAAGGGGTCTCCAATGTCAAAACAATACTTCTGGGAATGATATATAGTGTTGTCGCCATCTTTATTCTGATTATTGTCATGTTCATTTCATCGAAGTATTCCCATTGATTGCCAAGATAAGGCAAAGACTTTTTGGGTCTAGTATGCATTTGGTAATATGTACTTTTGTGGGTTAGTTACCAATATTTTTAGATATAAAATATCATACAAACCAATAACAAAGGGATTTATTTCAATGAATATGAATCGCACAGATCCTTGATATGGTAATCATATCCTTCTAATAATTCCACCCCTCTATCAAAATTCAATCACCCCCAATTTTGTCAATCAGTGGTTCTAATAAATTTGATCACCCTATGAAATCATTGAAATAAGGAAGAAATAATGGATCATATGCATGATTTTGAACTATTTTTTTCAACTTCCTGTTCTAATAAATTTGATCACTCCCAGATTTTATGGTGGGAAATTCCACTTCCCGTGAGTGGATTCTAGAGGTATTATCAGATTGTATACACGGTATATTCAGTAATTAAAATTTTCTAACCTGCAGAATTACCAAAATAAAGCCCTTAGTAACCTGTTGCTATGGTAACAATAGTTCAGAAAGAAGTGGATATTTTTTAAAAACAAATTTCTATAGTTTGCATAATCAGTAGCTTTGTGAATATTCCAGCATAAGTTAGCTTATTAACTTGAGATCACTTGGTCACATAACGAAATTCCATTTACATAAAATCCCTCATTATTAAATTTGAACTCAAACTCCAGGTAAATATAATCTTACTCAGAATTGTGTGCAGTTTCTTTCCCTAGACATAACGGGGCCTAGACTATTTGAATTCTTCTTTAATGCGAGGTTTTCACAGGACCAAAAGATAAATCCGAGTGCTATAATAGCAGTTGACTGGCAACTCGACCAAAATCGACAAACAGGAAGTGGCAGTCACAGAATCTGATTGGCTCTCAGCATCTCACTTTACTTCCTTCACACCTACCATGCATATACCACAATGACGTCGCCGTCAGCAATCTTTGATGAAGCATCTTTAGAAATCGCCTCCCCTGCCAACATGATTTTTTCATGCCAATAACTTTCAATGCAGTCCAGGAGAATTTTCTTTGCCTTTGCGTCGGACATATCACCTGGGATGTTCCGGATATGCCATTTCAAATGTTTGATTGCATTTCCCATACTGACAGACAGGGGGCGACACTGGGTCAAAAAGCTGCAGCAAATAAAATACATTGAAAATTAACTTTTCAACATTTCTTCTAATCATTCCCCACATTGTCAGAGCTTGTAAATTCCATTGTCGCCGAGGTGACAATGCCACCCTACTAGCTCCAGTAGACACGGTCACATAAAAGGACATCCCGACGAGTATTGACGGTCATTTCTAGGTATCCAATCACAGTTGCTGTGTGTGTCACATGGCTAAATTTGGAGTTCTTCATTTGTTATCCCATAATTGCATTGTAATTTGATTTTCCATATAAGTAGGTCACGCGTTTTGAGATGTGTGACGTACTCATGAATAATGCTTGAAATACATACGATTACTCAGTGCGGTATTTCACACAGAGGCACATTAGTAGTTACGTGTGAATGAAGTGAGAATGGTCACCTCCTACTGTCAGTATAACAGCCTCCGACTGCTTTGAGCCAAATAAGTTTAGCACATGCACATTCAGTATTTATCGATTATGAGGCATTTATGTGCACACGAGAGAGATGGAAAATGCATCCAGTATGCCTTACAGAAGAATGAAAGTTAGAAACTCCAAAAATTGAAAAGGGCACACATTATAATGTCAATGATATCCGAAGCCCACTCAACTCTGTTTGATAATGGATGATATATCGATGATGCTTGGCTGAGAAACATGTGCACAAAAGCTGGGCACCACTATTTAACCCCAATACAATCAGAGGGTATATCTGACAGTTGGAGGTATGGAATCTGATGCCACGAGAAGACAGAAAGACAATATTTAACATTGGTTACTTTACAGAAAACATTAGCCTATGGCTATTTACCAAGGCACACATTATAATGTGCCTATTATGTCCTATGATATCTGAAGAACAAGTCACAGGACAGAGTATTCTATTGTGTTGAGTCTAATACAAGGGCTGCATAAATCTATGTTTTCAGCGTCGTAGGCTGGTCTCTCAACTTACACGCATGGGAAAATTTTCTTCAGTTGATTCAGTTTCAATTTTGCCAACAATATATTTGTTTGCACTAATATGCATTCAGGAGCGAAAAAGCCCAAATTACAGACTTGTTGTTTCATGCTAGACTGAGAAAGATTTGGCCAGAAAAAATGTCAGCATTCTGCATTGTTTCCAGGCTAACAGAAGTGTTTTGACCGATGTCACACGTTTTGTCCTAAGTCACCCGTATGTGGAAATCATATTAGGAAGTTGCCAAATTCTGGAACATTAATCAAGTAGGCAATGTTTCTCTGTTTCCAGCTGATCCCAAATTCGACAATGTTCACAAATATTGTAATTTTAGAAGTGCTATAATAACAGGGAGGTTCAGTCAGCAAAATAATTAATCAATGAAGTTAATTAACGAATCAATGAAGTTACTATGGTTACAACAAAAGAGAACTCACCTGATATAGGGTTTAATTTTAGCTTCTAAATCTCTTGGTAACTCTTTATGTGGCGGTGTGGCATAATCAGCTATCACCTACAATACACAAGGTGCATGAGTGAGAGACTCAGTAGGATTTAATGTCGTTTTCAATGTCATATCACGACTGTGTACTTACATGTAACAGAGCGATACAAAGATGAGCAGGAAGTTTCCCCCATTGTCTCGTATCGTGGCAGGCCACCACAATTCTGCAGTGGTGCTAACTGAGACCAATAAAATTACATAACGGCTTGGCATTGGCCCGTAGAAAACAAGAGATGTAAACCAAAAAGGGTGAGAAGACCACCGGATGCAAAACAGTGCATGCACAACAACATATAAGGAAAAAAAAACCTTCACCAACCCAGAAAATTTCTTGAGTCACAAATGATTAACTAATCATTTTTGTATGGGACCTAAAGTAACTTAAAATTCCATTGTTGATGGATTTCAACCAGCCGACTTTATGCAAGTAGTTCAGAAATTGAGTTCTTCATCAGGAAATTATCAATGACAATTTCTGGGTAAAGTATTAATTTGAATATTACATCTCAAACCTTTTTAAAAGCTGCTAAAAGACCGATACATCTAGCGTTGGAGCCGTTAATGATTCCCTCGGCATACTGTAGACCCAGTTTCACAATAGCTGAATGAATGGCCCCATTGGAGAATCTGGAAACACAAGATTCATGGAGAAATATCATATAGACTAGGTCAATGATAGGGATTTAACGCTTCCTCTACTACTACTATTATACAATAGATACTCCAAGAATACAAACAAATATCATCACATACAAGTCAATCCAATCACTTGCAAATTTCTGTCGCAAATTCTGATCAGTCACTCTAAGGAATTTGTTCATCCCTAAATGTAGGAGAAAACAGGAAAGGTAAGGAACTGTGTTTTGTGTCCTTTACCAACTCTCATTCCAGTATATTTGAAACCCCAAAGTTTTGGGGTGGAAATATGTTTACATAGTGTTCACATCTGGTCCATGGTCTAAGGGAGATAACTGCAATGCCAACTCTGCTAGTTGTCTCCCCCTAGTCTATTTACAAGGCCACTACAGTTACGTATTTCAATTGACTTTGGCGTTTTGAGCGCCCATACCATGAATATTTAATAGCATTATGACATCATGATTGCATCTGGACTGATCCACTTGTAGTTGGGTAGGGGAGATCGGGTCACTGTGTCCGTTTACCCCAATGTTTACACCAAAGTCTTTAAGACCCGTCCATATATCTACCCCGTATTATGGTGCCACAATGTCAGAACCGCGGCAACATGAAAAGACACTCCACCAGCGCGGCGTCTAAGTCGACTGAGCCAACCAAAAATTCTCTATCATTAATTTTCCCTTCAAAGCACTATGAAGCGTTCTCTGGATTGGTTGACACTCGAGTTACTGCAAGCCTGTTAGATCCTTCAAGCGACATATCCAAATGGGGGAGCAGATAGGATTTAATTTTAATTGGATTGCTAATAACCTATTAGGACGTAACTAGATCAACCTTTATTTCCAGCTCTGGGTAGGTAGGTAGAAAAATATTTTACACATTTATTTCATTGACTTTAAAAAGCATGAAAAGAGATGTTTGAACAGAATCAACTAATTGTGCCACTCTTCGCATGTTTTGTTTGCATAAAATATTTAGGGTCGTCAGCATTTAGAGTAGGCAGGCTAACTGGCAATGGGTAAATGAGTTTTTTGACCTAACCAAACGATCTCTAGTATTCTATGATGTATTGCTTGGAATTACCTCCATGCATCTACTAAAATTTTATTTCAAATTTCATCAATGGACTCAACAATCTTGATAAAAGATTGCTTAACATTCTGACTCACGGCAGGGACTGTGTAAGAGACACCTCTCTCTCATACTGGTGCAGATGATTGAAGAGTCGTACTTTACGCTGTACGACTGTCCGTACAGGAACCTGCTGCTTCTCCAGTTTCTTCACGATCTTTTTTCTCGCCCCCTCAACGTCAGCCATCATGTTATCAGGCACACGAGGAACCTCTTTCTTTCCTGAATTGCAAGAAAACTAGCAAATGGAAAACCTTCTCACAAACTAGTACTGTTCAGAGTATTGAATGTTTTTGAGGGGGGAGGGGAGTTTCTCGTATTATTTTTTAAGAAACATTCATTTCCCCACAGTACATGTATTTCAACAGTTAGACACTTGCCATCATGTTACAGACAAATTCAAGGTTAATAACACAGACTCGCCCTGCTAAAGGGAGAGAAGTCTATCGATATTTTAGAAAAGAGGGTCATCGTGCATGGTTCAGAATGTGTTTGTGAAAGCACTAAACATTTACTTGTTCTAAAGCAGTTGAGTATTTAATTTTACTTATATCCCGAAATATCAGTCACATAATATTATGTTAGGCAATGTTGATCTTGTACATCTCTCGGTGCAACTTGACCAGATTGAATTGGACAATATACAAAGGCAGATCAATCCTTTGTCACATCCTGAGTTTCTAACATATGATATATGCTAAGGTTTGATTGGTCATTGTGTGGGTAGATGAAAGATACAGAGGTCAATGTTGTCCACTCTGAAGGTAAAAAGCTGGATATCTGCTTGTTCAACAACAGAGACTTATTATATATAGATCTATCACTACACAATATACCTGCAGGGGGACCAGTGGCGACACCGTCAGTTTTCTTCACTTTTGCTGCACGTTGGGCCTCCTACAGAATTATAGGAAAGATAATTGTTACGAGTAGAATAAATATGATGGATTGAAACTTGTTGATACACCTACCAGAACTGAAAGGTTATCATTACACTAAGTGAACATCAAAATGTGAACATTCAAGGAGAGCTTATCAAGCTAATTAATATGTAATCACAGGAATATTGACAGTATGGTATTCCCTCTATCAAAAGTAAATCACCCCCAATATTGGGGACAAAATTCAATCGTTGGTTCTAATAAATTTGATAACTCTCTAAAATCATTGACATTTATAAAGAATTAATGGATTATATTCATGATTTTGGACTATTTTGTCAACATCCTGTTCTGATAAACTTGATCACCCCCAGAATTTATGGTGGGAAAGTTCAATTCTTAGAGGGATTACAGTAATATTGATTAGCCCCCAATAATAATGAGGATTGAGGGATTACAGTAATATTGATTAGCCCCCAATAATAATGAGGATTGAGGGATTACAGTAATATTGATTAGCCCCCAATAATAATGAGGATTGAGGGATTACAGTAATATTGATTAGCCTCCAATAATAATGAGGATTGAGGGATTACAGTAATATTGATTAGCCCCCAATAATAATGAGGATTGAGGGATTACAGTAATATTGATTAGCCCCCAATAATAATGAGGATTGAGGGATTACAGTAATATTGATTAGCCCCCAATAATAATGAGGATTGAGGGATTACAGTAATATTGATTAGCCCCCAATAATAATGAGGATTGAGGGATTACAGTAATGTTGATTAGCCCCCAATAATAATGAGGATTGAACCATAAGCTATGTGATTACAACTGATGATGAGAACAGTTTAAGTGATATTGTACAAATATTCAGAAGTCAAACCCAATGACGTGATTTTATCTGAACTCCTTCGATAAAACGGTCTTCCATTTATGACAAATGAAATGGGCTTGTTTTCAGACTATTATGACAATAAGGTACCATTTTTATCAAAAGGCGTGGTGCAATTTCAGTTGGGATAGATGGATGATTACCTGTTTTGCCCTTCTTTCTGCTTTCAATTCTGCTTTCAATTCTGCTTTGCTTTTCTGCGCAGTTTCACCTGTGGCCTGACCTTCAGCTTTAGGTTGACCTTTGTCCTCACCTTGACCAGAACTCTGACCTTGATCTGCTCCTTGACCTTTCAGAGATTTCTCCTTCTGTGCTTTATGACTGACAGAGTGCTGCTCTTTTGAATGCTGAACTGAAGAACATGAAGCGCTGTCTTTCAGAGTTTTCTCCCCTTGCGAGCTCTTCAGGTCGTTTCGAGAATCCTCTCTGGGTGATGACTTGGGACTTTTCTTGTCACTCTGTTCAGGTTTAACACCCTGTTCCATACTTACTGGCATTTCCATCTCTCCTTGTCTTGCAGATGAAGACTCCTGTGGTTGATTTTGATAAAATATGTTCAACAGTTTTCATGAAATTTCAACTGAAAAATGGAGGCTGTTGTTTTCATTTCATTTTTTAAATTAAAGAATATTTTCTACACAGTCAGTAGTAGCAACAGTTATACAAATTACATAAGTGAATTCCTCAGGACATACACTTCCATAAAATATATACTTTGTAAATTTTATGTTGAATATTTATTGTTACAGAAGAAAAGTATGAAGGGTACACAAAACTGCCTCAGTGGGGTTACGTATCCTTAAGCCATGTGATTGTAACAGTGATGATCGCAACAGTTTGAGTGATATTGTACAAATATTCAGAAGTCAAAGCAATGACGTGATTTTATCTGAACTCCATCGATAAAACGGTCTTGCATTTATGACAAATGAAATGGGTTTGATTTAAGACTATTATGACAATAAGGTACCATTTTTATCAAAACACCTGGTGCTATTTGAGTTTGGATACATAGATGATTACCTGTTTTGCCCTTCTTTCTGCTTTGCTTTTCTGCGCAGTTTCACCTGTGGCCTGACCTTCAGCTTTAGGTTGGCCTTGACCTTTGTCCTCACCTTGACTAGAACTCGGACCTTGACCTGCTCCTTGACCTTTCAGAGATTTCTCCTTCTGTGGTTTATGACTGACCGAGTGCTGCTCTTTTGAATGCTGAACTGAAGAACATGAAGCACTGTCTTTCAGAGTTTTCTCCCCTTGCGAGCTCTTCAGGTCATTCCGAGAATCCTCTCTTGGTGATGACTTGGGACTTTTCTTGTCACTCTGTTCAGGTTTAACACCCTGTTCCTTGCTTACTGGCATTTCCTTCTCTCTCTGTCTTGCAGATGAAGACTCCTGTGGTTGTTTTTCTGAATCAGGAGTCTGTTTATGAGGACGAGGCCTTCTTCTGTGTCTCTTCTTCCCAGTGCCTGGGGTTTCTCCTGTTGCCCCCGATAACTGCTGCCCAGTTGCCCCCGGCGATTGCTGCCCTGATGCTCCCGGTGACTTGTTCCCTCCTTGAGGGAATTTCCCTCCACCAGGTCCTCCCCCAGAGGCTGCCTGGTCAGCCATGTTGTTCACTGTAGAACCACTCTCTTGTGGTTTACTTCATACACTATTATGATATGTCTTAGTAATGATGCTTACTGTTCAAACCTGTGAAGGAGAGAGGACAAAATAATGAATGAGATCTTCCAGACTGAACAGGTCTGTAGTTGTGCTGTAATATTTCCTTAAGAAACCGGTTGTTAGTTACCATAACAACTGGGAGATACTAACCTGTAACAATGGGCCTCTTCTCAATATCATCAGTCTCAGATGATGTACACAGAAAGGCGTGACTCAACTTGGGTTTTTCCTATGGATATCTCAGGCCAGAATATTTTTTGTGAATGGTCGGAAACTTTTTATCGGTTCTGTGTTTTTTGTCTATGGGAACCATCCGGAAACTAATATCAGGGTCCGTGAAATAACTGTAGTGTATGGGAACCTTTTTTTGAAATAAATGTCACAAAATAAAGTTGTTTGAATTGTTCTGTTTCCATTTGCCAGTTTTGTCTTTTATAAAATTGTGGTCATTTTCCATTCATGATGAATTGGCTGTAAGGTATTTGAAGAATTGAAGGATATTTACTTCACAGAGGTTCGTAAGTGATTCCGTCAGCATAATTCGAAATTGAACTTCAAGTCTTGTCGTATAGCTTGATAGTGTGCTGTGCACGCTTTGCAGTGAAGAATTGAAATGTTCCTATATTCTATCCAAACCAGTGAAAACAGTAGGTATTATCGCTTTTTATGAGCGCCAATTCACCTGATGTTACCTAGATCGGGAGGCAAAATTTTTGCGATAGGAATTTTCGGTTCAAGGGCTAAACACTACATTGTCAATATCACAAAATTAAATGTCAGTAGGGTTTAGCTTGCAGAACTAAAGTTATTAATCAGGTCCAGGGAATGTTGAAATTGACCGGATTCCGCCAAAAAGGCCTGATTCCGCCCAGTTTAGGTTAATGATATCATAAATCCTCACCCCAGTTAGGTTGTATTAATCTTAACCCAAAGTGTTCATTTTTTTCCAATGATAAATAACTCAAATTATGAACTGACCACTTTTGGCACTGAAATAAGGGACATGCTTTCACTGATTCCATAAATTTATGACGTACATTTGGTTATGAATTGTGCGGGAAAGTGGAATATGCTGTTGTTTCGCAAAAAAATATAAATCCGGTTGATACAACTCACCTGTTTATAAGTTATTCGATGAAAAAACATTCCGCTCATCTTCATACCTGCATGTATGAGGCCACCATCTTCTGCTCGAAGTCAAGGCCACTTTTTTTTTTTTAATATCATATTCGGTAAAAAGCATCAGGGGAGCTAATCCTGTGGAGAGCTCGTGCTGAGGACAATTTGGTAAACTCTCAGCCCATATAGCCAGGTCAAGCTGAGTATCAATCGTGTTTGGGACCCAATTCGACCGGACACCCATGAAAGCTGCCGAAGCTGGAAGTCCTTTGCAATGATAAACATTTGTAGCGAGGTAGATTTCTTTGGAGCACCAAAGTCATTAAGGCCACAAATACAGGAGGAATGTTAGTTACTACCAGGCTGGCTATATTCAAATGTTTTAGTGTATTTCTTATATTTTATGAATTGTCGATTGATTCGCCTGGCAGTTCCCAATAGACCAAACAAAGATGGTGCCCTCCTTTCGAAACATGCTATCGTTGTTTTGTCCGTCGTCAGTCCATCCGTAAACAATTCTTGTTATCGCGATTTCTCAGGAACTACTGCATGGATATTTCTCAAATTTGGTACACAGGTTCCCCTTGGGTCTAGTTGTGCAAGATACCTTTTTTGGTCTGATTCGAAAATCCAATATGGCCACCAGGCAGCCATCTTGGATTTCTCCATGAAACATTGTTATCGTGATATCTCGGGAAGTACTGCATGGATCTTTCTCAAATTTGGTACACAGGTTCCCCTTGGGGTCTAGTTGTGCAAGATACCTTTTACGGTCCGATTCGAAAATCCAATAAGGCCAACAGGCGGCCATCTTTGATTTCCCCATGAAACTTTGTTATCGTGATTTCTCAGGAACTACTACATGGATCTTTCTCAAATTTGGTACACAGGTTCCCCTTGTGGTCCAGTTGTGCAGGATGTCTTTTCTGGTCCGATTTGAAAATCCAATATGGCAACAAGATGGCCATCTTGGATTTCGCCATGAAAATTTGTTATCCCAATTTCTCAGGAACTACTGCATGGATCTTTCTCAAATTTGGTACACAGGTTCCCCTTGGGGTCTAGTTGTGCAAGATACCTTTTCTAGTCCAGTTCGAAAATCCAATATGGCTACCAGGCAGCCATCTTGGATTTCCCCTTTGTTATCATGATTTCTCGGGGAAAACTGTGGATCTTTCTCAAATTTGGTACACAGGTTCCCCTTAGGGTCTAGTTGTGCAAGATACCTTTTTCGGTCCGATTTGAAAATCCAGTATGGCCACCAGGCGGCCATCTTAGATTTCTCCATGAAACTTTGTTATCGTGATTTCTCAGGAAGTACTTCATGGATCTTTCTCCAATTTGGTACACAGGTTTCCCTTGTGGTCCAGTTGTGCAAGATACCTTTTTTGGTCCGATTCGAAAATCCAATATGGCCACCAGGCTGCCATTTTGAATTTCCCCATGAAATGTTGTTATCGTGAATTCTCAGGAACTACTGCATGGATCCTTCTCAAATTTGGTACACAGGTTCCCCTTGTGGTCTATTTATGCAAGATAGCTTTTCTGGTCCGATTTCAAAATCCAATATGGCCACCAGGTGGCCATCTTGGATTTCTTCCATGAAACTTTGTTATGGTGATTTCTCAGGAAGTACTCCATGGATCTTTCTCAAATTTGGTACGCAGGTTCCCCTTGGGGTCTAGTTGTGCAAGATACCTTTTTCGGTCCGATTCGAAACTCCAATATGGCCACCAGGTGGCCATCTTTGATTTCCCCACGAAATCTTGTTATCGTGATTTCTCAGGATTCAGTACTGCATGGATCTTTCTCAAATTTGGTAAACAGGTTGCCCTTGGGGTCTAGTTGTGCAAGATACTTTTTTCGGTCCGATTCGAAAGTCCAATATGGCCATCAAGCGGCCATCTTGAATTTGCCATGAATCTTTATCGTGATTTCTCAGGAAGTACTGCATGGATCTTTCTCAAATTTGGGACGCAGGTCCCACATGGGGCCTAATTGTGCAAGATATCTTTTTGGGTCCGATTCGAAAATCCAAGTTACGCTTCAAATTAATATGATATTCCCGAGTTGTGACGTTGCGGCATATGCTATATATTCACTATCTATAGAGAATATCCATACCTTCACTTTCTATATCAAGGAGTTCAAATGATTCCGAATTCAAATGTATTTCTTCAAATTTTAAATCAGTTTATATTACTTTACTCCATGCCATTGCAAGTGAACTGCCCTATTGTTTCGTCTGCCGACAGGCCGGCTACACACAGAGATGTCACTCTTGTGACACAACGTCACAACTCAACAACTGTAGACTACTGCGTGTTTTGATCCAAGGGAGATTCAGACACTTTCCAGGTTTCAACATTACTGCACGGACCGGATCCCTTCACTAGTATTAAGTTTGTACCATCTTACTATTTTCAAGCATGGTATCTTAAAAGAGATATCTCAAACTAGCCAAGTAAACAGAACAGAATTAGCATTTGTTCCTAATTATAAAATCTTAAGTATGTTTCATAGCTCATGCCAAAGTGTTAAAGAGATTTGTCTTCGCTTCCAGTACCCAATGATCACACGTGCAAAAAAAAAATACTACAAAACGAAGACGAAGGATCCTCTAGACATTCACTTTCAGACTAACTTTGCTCATTTTACTTGTACTATAACAACCGACATCAAGTACAGTTTCTAGAAATCTTGAAACTCCTGAAACTTAGAAAGGTAATATCTTGGTGTTTTCCAGTGTCCCTTTTTCGATCTTTTTTGCTCAAATTCAAAATTCTGCAAACAAAATTAAAAATCAATCGTTTGTTCTTAGTAACAATGGACAAAAAGATCCTCTTGTCACTAGCTTACAATTATCGGACAATGGTGGGCGCCAAGATCCTTCAGGATCTCTCGTTGTTATTGACAACATACTCCACCTTCCCACAAACTTCGCCGACAGGTTGGAAATATGAATTTTACGGTTTTCTAGAGAGGAGGTCCTGGACATATGCGCTGAACATTATTATCTTTCCAAGTCGTGGTACCGGGAGGAAACACTTTGGGTTACTAAAAATTCAGCCTAATTGGGGTGAGGATTTATGACATCATTCACCCAAACTGAGCTGAATCAGACCTTTGGGCGGATTCCGGTAAATTTCAACATTTCCCGGACATATTAATGAAATTGATTGTTGTCCGAATTTAGCAAGATTTCTGCACCTGGACTTGTCTTCAATATTGTGTTGTTCATAGTGAACTAAGGACATAGTGACCAAAATGATCACGAAGAGGATCGCATACAGATAACAACAACACACACACACAAATAATAAAAGAAAGGCTGCCAGGTCGCCCATTGTATTGGACTAACCAGCCCCTGCTTCATTCCAACTGTGACGTAACGAAAACTGGAACACGCATAACACATATTAACTTACCAGCTGCTAGTAGTTTGTATTTTGACAAATCAACTAAACCTATTAACCTCACCTGAACTGTTGTTTGTTGAGTCATTATGTTAATCAAAGAGGATTGTTTACATTACTGACATAACCAACAATGACATGATGATAGCCATCCAACGGCAAAGAAAACATGCTGCAATAACAACATGAAGAAGGCCAGCTTCAATGTAACCTCACAGTCAGAGGTGTCACATCAGAATAGCGTACAACTGAGTTCTGCTGCACGGAGATTTACAAAGTGACATCCTCCGTCATTCGGATGTCGAAGCAGGAGGACTTTTCCCGTGTCTTGGAGAACTACTCATATTGATTCTTCCCTGGACTCCACGCCAGAATTTTTTTTAAATGTCTATAGCCTCATGGGGATATAGCTGCCGTTGATTTATTTTTATTGGGTCCAAAAAGGCGAAAATAATCTAAAAAGTGTTCTATAATATGAAATAGGCAAATCTCAGAAACGAACGAAGTATACATTGTTTTGTTCGCACATGGATAGTCACACATGTCCAGCTAATCATATCGTAGTTAGTGATATCGTCGCTATATGGTCGAAATAGCGCTGAACGCAACGTTAAACCCTAACTCACTCACCCGCTCACTCCTTCTTTTGTTCGCTTCTGACTTTTTGTTTTTGTTTTCGCAAGCCATGTATATAGTCACTAATATACTACGGAAGCAGCACAGCCTAGTGTGAGTTCTTTTCATTTTCCTGTTCCTTTGTGGCTTGGTAATTTCTGATGAAATACTGGCAATCCAAAAGTTCCCCAATTGCTGTGGTTGTGAATAATACGATGAATATTTGATGAATCGCGAACCAGTGTTCTTTATCTTTATCTGACATAGCAGAGCAGACTGCCTATATGTTCCACACTTTCCGAAATCCAGAAAATATGAATTATTTTCAGTGTAATCAAACACATTTGATCAGAATTACTATTCTAGCTCGAACCTGAGATAAAGTACGGTATGTTAATTTTGTCCAAGAAACCATAAAACATCAGGGTACTTTTCCATTGTAAATTAATTTAAGGAATTAAATTGATAGAATGATCCTTGAATGATAAATTTAGAATGCCAAAATATTCAAAGAGAGACGTTATTATAATGGACAGAAATATTGCGATTTTTACACAATAATTATATATAATCAAATTATATTGTAAACAAATAGAAAACAAGACATAATGGTGATTGATAGTTATGAAGCCAGGACATCACCCCCCCGCCCACTCTAAGGACATTACCCCTGCAGACATTTCCCCGTGTCATTTCCTTCTTCAGACCACAACTACTTCTAATACCCTATGGCTTCATTGAAGACATTGCTGGGAGATATTTTGTGGCAAATATGATAATATTCACACTGTTTTTTTAAATTTAAATAATTACTTCAATCAGCATGTTTGTTACTTAATTTCTGTACTAGTTAAAAGCTATTGTTCAGTTTATCTTCAACGATGTGTGTGGAAGTAAATATACTTTATCACTATGTGATATAATAACATGAATATGTACTATTTATAAATTGTCTTAGATACAACGGAGGTAACAGAGGCTCTAAACAAAATATTGGCTGTTCTGTCAATTACTGCGCCATCGTCACTCACACAACTGGGGGAGCGTAGTTGGTTTTTCCTAAAAGTCTTCGCTCATACTTAAGATAAACTTCTACAACTTGGCAGTGTGAAAGATAGTACAAATGTTCATTGTGTTGTAATTGGAGCTGAACTATTCTTTTTAGAATTCCTTCCATTCAGTTCTGTGTCAAAATTAGGCTTTTCAGGGGGAGAGAAATGCCCCAGTGACGTCACTGTATAACAGAATATCAATGTCGTAGCTTTTAATAAAGATAGCATAAACATATGTTACATGTATGGATCAAATTATTTATGTATCACAACGTGAAAGTTGTTAACTGTATTTATGAACTTCTGATACTATGTATACTACCGTTATCAATGGTTTTCTCATGCCGAATTATAGAAAATGATAATAAAGAAATGCCCCAAATTTGATTTTGTCAATATTTCAATTTTGTTACACATTTGTACGAAGTCATAGTACAAAAATATATAGGAAGGAGGAAATGTTCACAGGAGGAAAGATAGGGAAATGTCCAGAGAGAAATTGAAATGTCTATGGACTACTTTGTACAAACCACGGATTTAAGTTAAATTCGTGTCTAAAATGACACTGTTGCTGTTGAACTTTAATGCTATTCATGAATTGACACCTCAAAAATGTACGGATCTAAATACAATAAAATCTGCAATAAACTATAGTTTGATGTAGGTATTCTCATGGCATCAGATTGTATAACCCCTATTGTCATATATATACCGTTGTTTACCGACGGTTTGGAGGTTACAAACTCTGACGTTGGAAGAATGGATGTAGGTCATGTGTTTGGGTTTTTTTAACTTCTGTTTTCACACAAAATTACACTTGCAACTTGGTTGTCCGTACCTATCTAGATGTAGGCCGTGATCTGAAGTAAATGGATGG
Source organism: Hanleya hanleyi (assembly GCA_036873755.1). NCBI lineage: Eukaryota > Metazoa > Mollusca > Polyplacophora > Lepidopleurida > Hanleyidae > Hanleya > Hanleya hanleyi. Next base: position 18,176 of record JAVTVY010004274.1, on the reverse strand, counting down.
TATCTGGCGGTTCAGACAATCACAAGAGTCACCGCTTACCTGGGAGTGATTTCTTATATGTTATAATTAAAATCCCCAATGCGATGATAACCAGCTCGTTGTGACCCCCTTTCTGATTTCTTCAATCGGGGATCCCTAGTTTAGGGATCTGTGATCTGCGATAGCTGTAGTCGTGTACCATGTCTTGCAAAACCTCTTTAATAACGATGTGTTTATTTATGAGCAAAATATCTGTACATGACATTCTTGATAGTCATGATAACTATTTCGGCGTAATTGGTTTTCTTTTTATTCTTTGTGACGTAATATATAACTCCCTTCTTCCTTAAACAAGCGGGCATCCGCCTGTTTGTATATTCACCCGCTCTATCGAACCGGAGAAGTCTGTTTCTCCCCTTTTTCTCCAGTCCTCTATAATCGTTTGATGGGATTTTTTCTTTATATGTGATATCCATAATGAATATGTCGATAGCTATGATCAGAAAGTTGATTTTATCTTTAAATTTACCTGTATTACACACATCAGCTAGATCTGTATCTCATAAATTTACTTCTCTGAAATGTGTAGCGAGCGGGTTTTTGAAGTCTACAGTAGTAATGTAAGAGCATTTAAAGTCTTTGGCTCGTCACTGCGCATGCGCAGGAATTGTGGAGTGGGTGTGCGCGGGAGTGTTGTGCCCAGGTATGACGTCATTTCCGCTCTGGGTGAATGGGGCGTCACCTGTGAACATGATAGGACATGTACTGACCTGTCTGTGGGGGTTTTCCACAATTTCGGCGACGTCCGTGTCTTTTCGGTGACGTCCGTGTCTTTTCGGTGACGTCCGTGTCTTTTCGGTGACGTCCGTGTCTTCTCGGGTATGTATGAGGGTATTGAGGGGGCGACTGTATGTGGCGAGTTGTATGCGTTTTTTTCGGTGACGTCCATGTCTTTCATCCGGGCACTTCACGTCTGCGCCTGCATGTGGTGAGTTGTATATGAGGGTCTTGAGGGGGGCGACTGTATGCGGTAAGTTGTATGTGTTATTTCGGTGACGTCCTCGCCTGCATCCGGTATGTATTTTTCGCTGACGTCCGCGCCTGCATCCGGGCACTTCTATGTAGGTGTATAAAAGTGGGAATTTTTTGCTTGACCAACCTGCCTCACCAGCCTGAACCTGCCTCACCAGCCTGAACCTGCCTGACCAGCCTGAGCCACTCAGGCTGCCTCTTGCCTCACCAGTGCAACTTCACCAGCCTATCTCACCATAGCAGCTACTTGCCTGACCAGCCTGAGCCAACAGTCATGGAGTCATCTCACCGAGCTAAGCTTCTACAGCACCGTATTCGTTGATGAGATGCAGCATGTGGCCGATATATGTGATCTGCTTATGGTGGAAAACATAATCCTTAAACACGGTGTGGAAGATATCATGGCGGAGAAGACCACTTCGCGACAAAACAGAGCCCTCATCGACGATCTACTGCGCCGTGGCCCCTTAGCATTTCAAGCCTTCGTGGAGGCGTTGAAGAAGACGGGAAATGAAGGAATAGCATGTCTACTCCAAGCCCAGGATTCAGAAGATAAAATCTTAGTCATGAACATGGACATCGCCGAAGGGAGCACAGGTACCAAACGTACCCACGAAGAGTCCGGTCCACCTGCCAAACGTCCCCGACTAACACCTTTATAAATACCTCAGCAAGTGCCCCAGCCAGTACCAGCCTGAGCAAGCGGAGGAAGAGGTGCTACTTCCTATGTGTGTGCAGCAGACCAATGACATCATCCAGCAGGCCTACCAGGCGGCCCAGATGAACACTTGGGAGCTCTCTCCCTATTTAACTGTGAGCGTGAAAGAAGAGCAAGTGCACTTTAACGCACCGGCCTGGGACGACAAACCACCTAAGCATATCGCCTTGACGTTGGAGACCTGGATAAGAGCACAGGCCATTTATTACGCCGTCGATGCGGTCATTGACCACCAGGGGAGCGACGAAGCGAAACATCTTCCTCACCTGTTCAACAACATGCTGCTGGTGCATATTCGTAAATGGAAGTTGAGGGGAGATACGCGTATTCCTTTACCTGAGGGCGTCACTCTGCAAATACCTGCGTGGCGGAAGCTGGAGAGTCTGACAGGTGAAATTCATGAAGTCCTGTCTGACCAGGTGACTCAGTATATTTATAAGAAGTACATCGACACATTCCTGGATCATCTCAGACCCCGAATTCGACACTTGCGTATCGAGCAATGTACAGGCTGTCAGAACAAGAACGGTCTCTTCAACACGCATACGTGTATGAACAATAGTATACCATCAGACGCGCTGATGACTGAGGGACTACACGCCGTTAACGAGGGGCAAATTGCCGAGGCATTGCAAGCTGCCTGTCCACCCAGAATTCCACGTGAACAGATTGCCACCTTCATATACGTGCACCAGGGGCAGAAAGACAATGACGAGTTCAAACAAGTCTTGCTCCGTTTTCCTACATTCTATGTTCATTCTATGTTCATTTAAGCGCCTTGACAGCGTATAATTGTATTAGAGAATTCAACACCAGCAGTCTACTGTGGTCAAAACCTTATGTTCATTCTACTGTGTTAACAAATATTAGAAATTCAAATGTGTGTCAGTGTTCACTCTATGCAAAGGGATATTGGTGTGGGAGCTGGTGTTTGTGCTTTTAGTTAGAAAGTTTTCCCCTTTCGGGTGTAATTAGGTGGCCCTGATAAGGGCCTTTTGGAAAGTACAGCGGGTTGGTCATCACACCGTTACGGCCGGAATATTTTTTTGCTGTTTGATACCCAGGCCCGACACACAGGGCATCGTAACTTCATATGAAGCTCCTCTGTCTCTGCGCATTGGCACGTGCCCGCCATGCATGTTAAGCTTAGCTGTCAGAACAAGAACGGTCTCTTCAACACGCATACGTGTATGAACAATAGTATACCATCAGACGCGCTGATGACTGAGGGACTACACGCCGTTAACGAGGTGCAAATTGCCGAGGCATTGCAAGCTGCTTGTCCACCCAGAATTCCACTTTAACATATTGCCACCTTCATATACGTGCACCAGGGGCAGAAAGACAATGACGAGTTCAAACAAGTCTTGTTACCGTATTCCTACATTCTATGTTCATTCTATGTTCATTTAAGCGCCTTGACAGCGTATAATTGTATTAGAAAATTCAACACCAGCAGTCTACTGTGGTCAAAACCTTATGTTCATTCTACTGTGTTAATAACTATTAGAAATTCAAATGGGTGTCAGTGTTCACTCTATGCAAAGGGATATTGGTGTGGGAGCTGGTGTTTGTGCTTTTAGTTAGAAAGTTTTCCCCCTTTCTGGTGTAATTAGGTGGCCCTAATAAGGGCCTTTTGGAAAGTACAGCGGGTTGGTCATCACACCGTTACGGCCGGAATATTTTTTTGCTGTTTGATACCCAGGCCCGACACACAGGGTATCGTAGTGTAAGACTTGGGGGGGGGGGGGGAAGTAATGATGTTTGTTGATTATTTCACATTGTGTTACTCACCTGTTTTATATGCTGGTTGTTTAGGCTAACGGAGAATCGTCTTTCATAAATGATGTATTATTAAATGAGATATTGTTGGTCAACATCGTGTTTATATATAGAGTTGTTGTTGAAGTTGTTATCGTGTTTCGCCGATGTCGTCCATGTTGTATATTGCCGAGATATCCTTGTCGTAAAGTTACATATGTGCAAGTTGTATTTTTTGAGTTTGTTGTTATATCTTTTGGTGTAAAGATTTGGTTGTTTTTATTATATACGCGTAAGCGAGAAGGAGTGGAGGAATTACGAGTGAAAGTGCCTAGGGCGGATGAGGTTGTTTTGGGTGTGAGGGTTTGAGGAATGAAAGCGAGGCGATGTTGCTATGGACGCCAAAAGGGGCGCCAGATGCGAAACTGGTTTTGAGCCGGAAAGTCGGACTGGGATTGTCTGCATATAATTTTACTGGTAAGAAGATTTTATTTATCTTTCATTGCAGTAAGATAACTTTCGGCAATTTTACCCTACATAATAAATTAGATAGATGTATTATTTGACTTACTGAAGATATAAATTTTACTTCAGTTGCCATTTATTGTCTGATCCGAATACGATTCGGATCAGTTTGGATTCAGAAATCCATTATAGTAACGTTATAGATATAACGCTATTGGGGAGTCTCGGCTTGAATATAATTGTTTGAATGCGATATATATAGTGAATATTGTTTTCTTATTAATAAATCTATTTATTTTGTTGCAAATTACATCTTTGTTGCTCAATTCTTTTGCATGTGTTGATCCGAAATCAGGTTCTAGCCATATTTTGTTTAGCGCTACCACAAGTTCCTGGGTTATATACTGCCCACCCCCTCGGCCCGTTACAATTTGGTGGCAGCGGTGGGATACGGTTATTTTACCGTATCCTTGGATCGAATTTGTATGTTTAGACATACGTGATCTGAACGTGTATTAAAATAATACACGATCCGAATTTTTCGGATCTTCGGATTTTGGGTATAAACGATCCGAACTGGTTCAGATTTCGGATTTCGTTGGTTTAATTACTTGATTTCGGGTCATTGCTTGCTGTATATGAATTAAATGTATTTAAACGCAACTGTAGGCGTATGAGCAACGGTTTTGAGAAGCATTTTAGTAGAATTTTCGGGAATACCGGCAAAACGCGCGTATTCTATTTTATTTGCAAACCAGTTTCGTATTCTCAAATTTTGCCGTAGTCAAGGTACGCATTTGTCAGGCTTTTGAAAGGAATTCCCATACCATTTTTCTTGTTTATTTTATATTCTCAAATTCTGCGTAGATTAGGTACGCATTTATTAGAATTTTTGAATTCTAATAGAGAAAAGAAAAATGGCAAGTGGAGGCCGGACTTCGTATGATGAGTTAGAAGGAAGTGTTACAGAAAGGCTGAATATCTCTGAAACATTAGAAGATGAAGAAGTTGTGTTAAATTTTCAGTCTCATTACCAACGAGATGGTCTTAATCAAGTAGACCAGGGAGTTGACGACGGGATGTTGTCATCCCCGGGGACTGTTAGACACGATTCCTCATCTCCTGTGGACGCTTTAATTCTTAGGTCTCCTCAAAGACAATTTGTAGCAGGTTCACAACATGGGGATGTTGGTGAGTCGAAACAATTGCCTTGGGACTCTTACGTAACTAAGCATCATGACAGTATAGTCGGAAAACCATATGGATGTCGTATTCGCGAACAAAGTAGGCCTACTAATGTCTTGCGACCATCCAGAAATGGGAAATTGCCGACTCCTATACGGGAACCGGTAGTTAATAACCGGTCGAGTTTTAGGTCTGTGGGAGGGTCACAGTCATTGTTTACACTCCGAGAGGATCATGGTATGAGGCAGGATACTTTCCCCCAGGGAAGTGACATAGCAGATAATGATACCTCGAGGATCAAGTATGATCAGTTGAAAGTAGAAATGGAGACAATGAAATCTCAGATGGAGTCCATGATGGGAATCATGCGCAGCGTTCAGTTAACGTTGGAGTCTGGAAAATGTATACCAGTAGAAACGGGTGGCCAGCGAACGTCAGAGACTGGTCCACATGTACCCGTTATGGTGGGCGGTCGGGTAATAGAGACCGGCCCATTTGTATCTGTATGAACGGGTGGCCAGCGAACGTTAGAAACTGGTCCAAATATACCCGTAATGGCGGGCGGTCGGGTAACGGAGACCGGCCCATATTTATCTATAGGAACGGGTGGCCAGCGAACGGAGACTGGTCAAGGTATAGCCGTAATGGCGGGCGGTCGGGTAACGGAGACCGGCCCATATTTATCTATAGGAACGGGCGGCCAGCGAACGGAGACTGGTCAAGGTATACCCGTAATGGCGGGCGGTCGGGTAACGGAGACCGGCCCATATTTATCTATAGGAACGGGTGGCCAGCGAACGGAGACTGGTCAAGGTATACCCGTAATGGCGGGCGGTCGGGTAATGGAGACCGGCCCATTCGTATCTGTAGGAACGGGTGGCCAGCGAACGTCAGAGACTGGTCCAAATATGCCCGTCATGGCGGGAGGTCGGGTAACGGAGACCGTCCCAATTGTACCCGTAGGAGAGGGTGACCAGGTTATAAAGACTGGCCAATTTGCGCCCGTTTTGGCGGGCGGTCAGATAACAAGGGCACCGACTGATTGGTTTGTACCTGACATGGTGGACAGGGAAAATGGTTTTCCTGTGTCAACTGTTAAAGACACTAGCAGTGTTAATGTTGCGTCTCGTGGGAAGAATGACGCAAGTTATGGAGAGGTAGGTCCTTCCTTTTCAATGAGTAGGGTCAGTCGCGGAACTGATGTAAGAATGTCCATCAAAGTTGGATCGTATAATGGGAAGGAAAACTTAGAAGACTACCTGAACAAGTTCAATTTAGTGGCCTTACATAACGGGTGGACCAATACAGAGAAGGCTGCCCAGCTTGGTTCAAAATTGGAGGGATTGGCTTTGGGAGTGTTAGGGGATCTTCCATTGCGTGACTGTCAGGTTTGGGAACGGTTAGTTTTGGCTCTATCTCGCCGATTTGGGAAGTCAACACAAACTGAGTTAGCTAGGACGGAATTTCAAAATCGACGTAGGAGGAGAAGTGAAACGTTGGAAGAGCTTGAACAATCTTTAAGACGATTGGTTAGGCGAGCGTTTCCAGAAGCTTCAGAGGATTTACGTGACACACTTGCACGTGACAAGTTTATGGAAGCCCTGGACAACCATGAGCTTAGGGCAAGTGTCACGTTGCTTAATCCATCTTCCCTGGCATCTGCAGTTGAGAATGCTAGGAGATATGAAGCATTTCTGGAGAAAGAGAAAATCATTTTTTCTGACTTTAGAAATAAATCAGCCAGAACGGCTTCGGGGCCGTTGGAGGCAGAAAATGGGGGATCTTTTTCGTCGTTCAGATCGGAATTGAGATCTAACAAGTTAAAAGGCAAGTGTTTCAAATGTGGAGAGGAAGGGCATTGGGCCAGGGGATGTCCTCATCAGTCTGTTGGCTCTTATCGTAGAAATGACATTGATAAGAAATTTTGGGGCGGTGACCACGGTAGTAGAAATCAATCATGGAATGGGGAAAATAAGGTTTCGGGAAACGGGGAACGGCTGTAGTTGGGGGTCAGACTGCGGCTAGTGGTTCCCAGGACCCAGAGATTAAAGGGTGTATTCAAAATAAAGCTATGTATGTTCCGATGGAAATTCATGGGGAAACCATCAGGTGTTTGGTCGACACCGGGGCGAATATTACCATTCTCAAGACATCTAAATATTGGTCCTTACCGTCTCACCTTCGTCCAAAACTGTCAGGAGATGATAAGATTATGTTTCTGGCTGACGGTAACAAGGTCAAATTGCTTGGAAAAGCAGAATTCGAATTTTCCATTGGAGAACATGTGTTCTTCCATGAGATCTGGGTGGCAGACATAGAAGCTGATGGGTTGATAGGCTTTGATTTTTTATTCAAGTTTGATTGTCGCATTGAAGCGCAATCTGGGACTTTGGTTATAGGGGACAGGGAGATTATATGTGGATGTGTATCCACAAAACCACGGTTGAGTTGTTTTCGGGTGGCTGTGAAGGAGACCACAGTTGTACCTCCAGAGAGCGAAATAATAATTCCCTCACGAGCGGTGAATAGGCGGAGGGAGTCGCCCAAAGGTATAGGTATTACACGGGCTGAGAACTCTAGACTTGAAGATCGAGGAATCTGTGTTGCTAAAGCAGTAGTAAATGCTGATGCAACAGATTTACCTGTCCGAGTTATGAACTGTACAGGTAGGCCTGTTACGGTTTATAAAGGTACACATTTAGCACAGTTGGAGTTGTTAGACGAGGGTACCACGGTTACCACTATTGAAACAGGTGGCCATGACAGTCGAAATGAGTCAGCTGCCATCGGTATCCCACATTACCTGGAGGATTTGGTCGAGCGAGGCTCGGTGAATCTTAATGGCAATGAAAAGGAGAGACTTGTAAAATTGATTGGTGAGAATGCAAGTGCATTTGCCAAGTCATCTAGTGACCTAGGTAAGACAAATCTAGTAACTCACTCCATTAATACTGGTGATTCAAACCCAATAAGGCAGCCTCCCAGGAGACTCGCTCCAGTGAAACGGGAAGCGGCTGAAAAAGAAATTAAGAAAATGCTTGATTACAAGCGTCTAGTCCGTCATTCATAATCCAGCCGTCGTCCATTAGAGAATATCCGCGTCCATAATCCAAAGACCTATTCCATTTCCATATAACAGTATTAGCACCAAATTCAAAAAGACAAAAGTATACATAAACATAGGCTTGTTTCCTGCAAGAGAGAAGCGGTCAACAATTTTCAATGATGCCGGCAAGACATCATGATGTTCCAAAATATCAAATCCGTATCGCTGATCAGTATTCTTAATCCATAATATTCGTTATAGAGTCGTCATCTAAAAATGATGTATCTCAGTCACGCTTTGATTGTGCTGTTCATATGAGTACCATGAGGATCTTGAAGTACATGGGTTCATACGGCCCCTAGCCCCGGGTTAAGCGGAATTAGACACAAGTTACGAAACGTAGCGCCATAGATCTTGCACGCTACGTTCGTATTTTGCTATCAGCATGCGATATGTATCGCCAAATTTGAGAAACTTTGAGTGGAGGCGCTTGGTGGAATAGCCCTGTTTTATAAGTTTCTGCAACAATGTTTTGTGACGTTGATTAAAATCATCACATTTAACACAGGATCTAGCAAATGCTACTAAGCGAGATATGTATACGCCATATGCAGGTCCAACTGGAATATTACTATCCAGAAAGGGATAGTTTACGATGTCGAAATTGTAATCATCTCTTTTGTCATAAAGTCGACGAGAGAGAATGCCCGCTTCATTTTTATAGAGATAGAAATCTAAATAAGATGTGCCTGTAGGGCTATCTGTAGTTTCCTTCAAATCCAGTGAAGGTGGATATATATCCCTTCACTGCGTCATTTATATAGCGATTATCCACAGCGAGAAGATCGTCTATATAGCGTTTGGTGAATGAGAAGGAACGGGCTTTGAATGGATCGGTTTTTGAAAGCGCCTGCATATAGTCATATTCATAAGAGAACAGATACAGGTCAGCCAACAGGGGTGCACAATTAGTACCCATTGGAATACCTATATGCTGCTGATATATTGTGTTGCCAAATTTCACATAGATATTTTTAATGAGAAATTCAAGCAACTCTATAAACAAAGAAACATCCCATGAATGATATCTCTTGTATGTAGTAGAGCTAAAGAATGCTTTATGGCTTCCGACATTAATATATCTACGATCAGTTTTCTTGAACACAGATACTATTAATGAACTTAGACGGTCAATAAGGTCCTGATGAGGGATTGTAGTATAGAGAGTCGAGAAATCCCATGTGGATACATGTCTGTACGGTATGTGACCTTTAGCATCAAGTTCTTCCGTAAGACATTTTGAGTTTTTCAATATCCACATACATTCAACGCCAGAGTTATCATACCATCCACCAGCCCTTGGGCTTCGCCCATAGTTCTGGTCAGAAAGAAGGATTCTTCATGGAGATTCTGCATTGATTTTCGTCGTTTGAATGATTCTACCGTGAAAGACAGCTATCCGCTGCCGAGAATCGATGATAGTTTGGAATCTATGTCCGGCTCAGTGTGGTTTTCCACTCTCGATTTGGCGAGTGCCTATTGGCAGGTTGAAATGAAAGAAAGTGACAGAGAAAAGACAGCTTTTGTCACAAACACGGGGCTCTATGAGTTTACCGTTATGCCATTTGGTTTATGTAATGCGCCTGCTACCTGTGAGCGACTCCTAGAACGAGTTTTGGCTGGGCTTCAGTGGCAGCAATGCCTCGTCTATATAGACGACATTATAGTGTTTGGGTCCACATTCGAGCAGAGTATTGAGCGGTTACAAACGGTTCTTCGCAGACTTAAGTCTGCTGGACTTAAATTATCTCCAAAGAAATGTCACTTCTTTCAGAAATCAGTGGAATTTTTGGGCCACATCGTTTCTAAGGACGGTGTTGCAACTGATCCTAAAAAGATCGAAACCGTGAAAGAATGGCCAGTCCCAAGGACTGTTAAGGAAGTTAGAGGTTTCCTTGGTTTATCTGGGTATTATCGACGATATGTCAGGCGCTTTTCTGAAATAGCTCGTCCTCTCCATCGGCTGACGGAGAAGGGTAGAATTTTCTTGTGGACATCTGAATGTCAACAGGCCTTCGAACAACTTAAGGCTGCTTTGCTTACTACACCAATATTGGCTTATCCAGATTGCCATGGTAGTTTCATACTTGATACCGACGCTAGTAATGACGGCATTGGAGCCGTCTTATCACAAGTTCAAAATGAGCACGAACGAGTGATTGCCTACTTTAGTCGGACGCTTAGTAAGGCAGAACGTCAGTACTGTGTCACTCGTAAGGAACTTTTAGCGGTTGTTATGGGAGTAAAACAGTTTCATCATTATTTGTTTGGTAGAGAGTTTCTGATCAGGACTGATCATGGGGCGCTTACCTGGTTGATGAAGTTCAAGAATCCAGAGGGACAGGTGGCCAGATGGTTGCAGGTGTTGGGGACGTATCAGTTTCAAATTAAGCATCGGGCTGGCGCTGCACATGGCAATGCAGATGCTTTATCTCGTCGGCCATGTCGGGACTGTAAGAAATGTGAGAGATTTGTAACTGTTGCTCAGTCTGAAGAGCAGGCTGTTGTCACACTTCGTAAACCAAAAGGGGGTTGGCTGGAGGATTCTGAGGTTGGTGTTGGATGGTTAACGAGCTATTCTTGTCAAGAACTTAAGGAATTACAACGGTCTGATCCGATACTCGGAGTGGTTATTGACTGGATCAACAAGGGCACTGTCAAACCAGGGTGGTCTGAAATTTCCACTTTGTCTGCGTCAATTAAGGCGTATTGGATCCAGTTTACTAGATTATCCTTGGTTAATGGTGTCTTGTTTCGCTCTTGTGAGATAGGCAATAATCAGAATATCAAGCAACTGGTTGTTCCCAAAGGTCTACAAACTGAAGTTTTGAGTGAACTTCATGGCAGCCCCACCGCTGGACATCTTGGGCAAATGAAAAAATTGAGGCGTATTCGGCAACGAGTTTATTGGGTGGGTTATAAACAGGACGTGGAAAAGTGGTGCAGGTCGTGTGATGTTTGTGCCGCTAGAAAAGGGCCTCAGACGAAGCCCAAGGCAGAGTTACGACAGGATGCTAGGGTTGGGGCACCACTGGAACGGGTTGGTATTGATATTCTCGGGCCTTTCTCTCCGGCGACATCCAATGGTAATAGGTATGTGCTTGTAATTACGGATTACTTTACGAAGTGGACGGAGGCATTCGGTATAAAGAAGCAAGATGCTGAAACGGTTGCTAGGGTTTTAGTAGATGAGTTTGTTTGTCGCTATGGTGTGCCCAGGGTAATTCATTCGGATCAGGGTCGGCAATTTGAGGCTGGATTGTATCTGAGTATATGCGAAATTCTTGGTATTCAGAAAACCCGGACAAGTGCCATTCACCCGCAATCCAATGGTCAGGTTGAAAGGTGTAACAGGACATTACTAAATATGTTGGCAACGGCCTGCCTTAATGATCCGGTAGATTGGGATCTGAAACTGGGTTTGGTAATGTTTGCTTATAGGAGCTCAGTGCACGAGTCTACCCAGTGTACCCCAGCTGCTATGATGCTAGGGAGGGAGCCCCTTTTGCCTATTGATCTCTTGATTGGTCAATCGCCTAGTGACGAGCTTCCCTTTGAGCCAGGGGATTATGCTGACATGCTCAAGGAGAACATGTGGCAGATTCATGATTATGCTCGTGAGCACCTACGTTTGGCGGCAGAGAGGCAAAAGAAACATTATGACGCACGAGCTTCTTCTTCCCGCTATAATATAGGGGATGCTGTATGGCTCTACACATGGAAGCGGCGAAAGGGGAAATCTCCTAAACTTCAGAGTCCTTGTACTGGACCATATCTCATTGTGGATAAGAGCGAAGTTACGTACAAAATTCAACTGAGTAAAAAGACCAAACCAACTTGGGTGCACCATAATCGTTTAAAGCCATATTTGGGACCTAATCCACCAACGTTTTTGAATTTACAAACACATAAAGCGGGTACTGATAACGAGTCTGAGCTCATTGCGCCTAATGGTCCAAAACAAAAGGAAGGTGAGTTGGGTCGAGGCTGCAGGCGGAGACGATCCCCAAAGCGTTATGGGTGGGACTAATTAGTCATTTTTGACTTGCAATAAGAATGTTGATGGATGTGTATCCATGCATACCCACACATGTCGTTTTTCTCATTTTCTTTCAGATGTGTCATGATGTGGGGGAAAAGGAAACCGACGTGTCCAATCTGCAGACTTACCTTCTCCACTGACTCAAATTTCCGGCGACATCATAGGGAGCAACACGGGGGTGTTAGAGGCACCCAATGCCCATACTGCTACTATACGGCATATCGGCAAGCAGATGTCGATGGTCACATTCATCGGCGTCACCCAAAGCAGAGGTGTTCAGTCAACTGGTGTTCGTTCACAGCCCGAACAGAGGGAAGAATGGCAGCACATCATCTGTCAAAACACGCAATCGGGGTATCCGAAAACACAGGTCCTTTGAGGGGAATGGAGAATGAAGATGGACACGCCATGGTGAATGAGGAGGTAGACGACTGCTACACTATGTCTGGGGCATCTGTAATCGAAGTTCCTCTGTGTATGGAACTTGGAGAGGACGACGTGTCCAATGAGGAGCTGCGTTTGGCCGAAGCTGTAATGGAGTCCATGTATCCATTACATCGGGGGAAGAACATGACCCTTCTCAGGAAACATCTTGGACTACCCTTGGCCAGACCAATTAGATCTCGTGCAGTTTGTTCCATCCGCCCGCGATGGAGACCTAGGAAGAGGGTCCAGAGTGTAGAGAGGTCCATTTTATCATCTTCATTCCGGATGTGCGATGCTTCCACCCAGACGGACGCTATGGCAGACATCGGAACCCAGACAGATCCATTGCAGATTATGTTGTTTTAAATGTTTGATATTTAACTGTTTCAGAGTACGTATGTATATTTGTTGATTCTCTGTATCACGAGGACGTGATATGAAATAAGGGTGGGAGAGTGTAAGACTTGGGGGGGGGGGGAAGTAATGATGTTTGTTGATTATTTCACATTGTGTTACTCACCTGTTTTATATGCTGGTTGTTTAGGCTAACGGAGAATCGTCTTTCATAAATGATGTATTATTAAATGAGATATTGTTGGTCAACATCGTGTTTATATATAGAGTTGTTGTTGAAGTTGTTATCGTGTTTCGCCGATTATGTGCAAGTTGTATTTTCTGAGTTTGTTGTTATATCTTTTGGTGTAAAGATTTGGTTGTTTTTATTATATACGCGTAAGCGAGAAGGAGTGGAGGAATTACGAGTGAAAGTGCCTAGGGCGGATGAGGTTGTTTTGGGTGTGAGGGTTTGAGGAATGAAAGCGAGGCGATGTTGCTATGGACGCCAAAAGGGGCGCCAGATACGAAACTGGTTTTGAGCCGGAAAGTCGGACTGGGATTGTCTGCATATAATTTTACTGGTAAGAAGATTTTATTTATCTTTCATTGCAGTAAGATAACTTTCGGCAATTTTACCCTACATAATAAATTAGATAGATGTATTATTTGACTTACTGAAGATATAAATTTTACTTCAGTTGCCATTTATTGTCTGATCCGAATACGATTCGGATCAGTTTGGATTCAGAAATCCATTATAGTAACGTTATAGATATAACGCTATTGGGGAGTCTCGGCTTGAATATAATTGTTTGAATGCGATATATATAGTGAATATTGTTTTCTTATTAATAAATCTATTTATTTTGTTGCAAATTACATCTTTGTTGCTCAATTCTTTTGCATGTGTTGATCCGAAATCAGGTTCTAGCCATATTTTGTTTAGCGCTACCACAAGTTCCTGGGTTATATACTGCCCACCCCCTCGGCCCGTTACAGTATCTTCATATGAAGCTCTTCTGTCTCTGCGCATTGGCAGGATTACAACACATATAAGGGAAGTGGGAAGAGGTGCCGACATACTGACTGCGTCACATGACTTCACAGAATAGTCCTCTGATTAACCTATTCTAAAGCACATACCAAGAATCTAACGATTAGTGATATGTGTTGTATCTCAGGTACGCTTTTATTGTACCTGTTCATGTGGCAACTTGGATGATATGACCACACGGCCCTTAGCACCGGCATAAGCGGTATTGGATACAAATCTAGAGAGCTATGATGGAAAAGCTCTGACAACTCGTATACTGGTAATTGGTGAGCTGTTTCGCTGTGACAACTCGTACATTGGAGATTGGTGAGCTGTATCGTCGTCAGATGTAAATGACGGCATTTAACACAAAAAACTAGTCTGTAAGACCCGATGTCGACCCAGCATCAACTTCCCACAAGTGCCAACATATATCAAAGACCAAAAGGTCTGTACAGGGGGCCCGCCATGCATGTTAAAGGTTATACCAAATGACTCTATACTACTTTGCATTAAAACATACCCAGCAGTGTTCCAAACAACAAATTAGCATTTTTTTCTCGAATAATGTCGTCGAAGTGGGTTTTAGGACACGAATAGCACACATGTGGGGGAAAACGTATTTAAGCCGTGACCTCTGGCGCATGACGTCACAACCTGATTAAGATTGCGCCCTAAACGTCATAGTCTGACGTCGGGCGTTATTACGAAAGATTCACCCAACTGTGGGAGTTCTAGCGTGATGTCGCTGACATTTTGACGTCACAACAGCCACTTGAGCTAGATCGTAATCAGGTTGTGACGTCACAGGTCAAGCGGTCACAGCTTTCGACGTTTTGAAAGGGGCATGAAATTGTTGCACTTTACTGGTGCTATTTCCAGCCTTGGGCAGTTTGAAAACGTACAAAAATGTAAAACAGGTCTAGATAATCACCTTTACAACAATTTAGCACAAAAAAGTAGCAGATTTTGAGACCATT
Source organism: Hanleya hanleyi (assembly GCA_036873755.1). Lineage (NCBI taxonomy): Eukaryota > Metazoa > Mollusca > Polyplacophora > Lepidopleurida > Hanleyidae > Hanleya > Hanleya hanleyi. The sequence goes on along the minus strand of JAVTVY010004274.1, from coordinate 3,113 downwards.
TTGTATAACCTTTAAGCTTAGCACGTATACACCACATAGGCACAGGTGGGCACAAGGAAAAAAAGCGTACATGGCCTCATCGTCTTGACAGACGGTACAGATTGATCTCTTCTGCTCCCTAGCCAGTTGTAGTGTAGTCTTTTCGTCTTCTAAATCTTGAATTTGTTGGCTCATGCGTCTGATCTCTGGTGGTGGTGTTGTCATTCCCGTTGCGGTCGCTGTGGTAGCCGTCGTTGTGGTAGCCATCGTTGTGATAGCCGCCTGAATCGAAGCTGTAGTTGCTGGTGGTCTACTAGTGTTTAACCACTCCAACTCTCCGTGTACATCTTCATCGTCTGTATCATCATCATCATCATCATCCTCTTCCTGCACAGCGTCCCTTATTTCTCTATCTTGTGCGCTTCTCGTCCTCAAAGCTTCAGCAATCTGAGCTTCATCACGCTGCAAGGTCGTAATGATTGTAACATTTTCGTCTTCTCCGCTCGAGCGAATCCCTCTACGATCTTGTTGTTCTCCGTCTCGAATTGTCACCCTGAACGTTTCGGTCGACACTCCCGTGTTCATTGCGTTGAAAAGTGACCGTCTACTACCATTAGCCATGATGCAGTTGAAATGAGTGGATAGCAGACGATACACAGCGCGCTTTTTATAGTCTAACCGCACAGTGCCCGTATGAGGGCGCGGACGTCACCGAAATCTTCGTACTGGCCAAGTGTCTCCGCTCAGACCCCACTGTGATTATGTGTTTCTCTTCCATCTTCAAACCGGTCTCATTTTGCAATAAATGCGAGTTGACGTGTAAAACTATTTTAAACCTGAACTTTGGGAGCTTATAGTGTATCGCTGAAAAATTTATACGGCTGACGGCAGGTTAATTTTTTATTTTTTTTTATCATTTTGTCGGTTTTACACCCATATGGTTATGGGTGTGGTTGTGTGGAAAGCCCGGTAAATTTGAAATAAACCGGCTTACCTCTGTTAAAACACTTTAGGTGTCTTCCTTACATCCTTATAATGTCACCCTGAAAATTTCAGCAGGTTTATCGATGGAAAAGTGTGAATTTTTGTCCTGCCAATCTCGCTACGGTAACACAGCACTATACAGTATGGAGCCGAGTGTTTGTACAGCTATGCGTGTCAATGGCTGTGTTACCGTAGCGAGATAAAAAGCGCGCTGTGTATCGTCTGCTATCCATTCATTTTGAACTACATCATGGCTCAATACATGGCTATTGATGGAGTGGACAATATTATTAACGAGTCGTGGCTTGACGACATATTAGAAGAGCTATTCAAAGATGACGAACAAGAAGAAAAAGGAGACCAGCCGGTAGATGGCAGCGAGACTTTGACCCCAGTTTCACAACAAAAGCGGCAGTATCTTCATCAATTCATCGATAGTGAAGACGACGACGAAGAAGAAGAAGAAGAAGAAGCGGCGGATGGAGATTTGACCGCAGTTTCGCAACAACGGTCCTATCTTCACAAAGCAACTGGTCAATTCATCGATGGAGTGGGCAATAGTACCTACGACGTACGGCCTGATAGTACCTCCCACCACGAACGGCTTAAACGATTCATACAAGATCTGTTCAAACAACACCAAGACCATGACCGAGAAAAAGAAAAAGAACAAGAACAAGAACAAGAACAGACGGCAGTTTTACAGCAGCGATATCTTGAGTACTACTGCACCGAAATAAGAAGACTGGGGCGAGACACAACATGGGGAGTGGCAAAGCATTTGCCCTGTGTCCAATGCAGTAGTCGCTACGCCAAATTCGCTATATTTCCATGTGGACACCAAGCGTTATGTGTCCGCTGTATCCACAAACATTGAGGAAGACCAACCCTACGCCCACTTACAAGCCCTTAGCGTGTACACTCGTCACGCTGAAATGTCCCGTGTGTACCAAGAGGCGAGAAAACCTGCTCCGATCGGTGTAATCCCTTACACCTTCCTAACGGTCCTTATGAGGATCACCCAATTATACCCGAAAGTGCAAGCTTCTAATTAAAAGCACAAACACCAGCTCCTGCATGCACACACCTAGGTAAAATAGGCAAATAACACTTAGTGAATGGGAACTTCCTACTAACAGCGCCCAGGTAAAAAAAAATAACACCCACACACTATTAGTATGAATGTACGGTAATAATATACTACTCTAATAGATATACCGAGTAATCCCGGAAAAAGCCGAGTGTAAAAAAAATTGTTGTTGTTGTTGTGAGGAGGTGGAGATTGGTCATGGTGGGCTTTTAGAAAAGTTGTGGGGTATAAGGTGTGGGAGATTGGTAATCATAGAGGAGAGGAGATTGGCATTCGTAGGGCCTAGGGGCAATTGTTACAAGTCCTGTTTGAAGGGTTGGCCCTCAAAAGGAGCTTTGATGGCAGATTTCTTTTTTGGCGTTGGAGATTGGTAATCATAGAATATAGAGGAGAGGAGATTCACAAATCTAGGGCCTGATTTTAATTGAATGTGCCACGTTAGAAGTCCCCTTTCGGTAGACTGGGGTGGCCCTGAAAAGGGCCGTAGAAATCAATTTGTTCACCCTGTTTAGTCAGGGGATGGGGTTGTCCTGTCTACCCCATCAAACTGGCGGAGAAGTAGCTCCCGTCCGGCTGTTGTTGTTGTTGTTGTTGAGACTGTTGTTGTTGTTGGGGCTGTTGCGCCGCATCCGGGACTGATGGTATTCCGTCCAAAAATGTGGCTGGTAGAATTTCACTCATGTCTACAAATTCCGGTGGGCCTGCCTGGAGCTGTTGTTGTTGTTGTGCTCGTCGAGGGCATCTCGCAGCGTATCCAACAAGTCCTCCCCGGTTAAAGTTGTCGGCGCCACGGCAATCAAATGGTGCAGATCGCCCCAGGACAGCGATGTCAAATTGATATTTTCTCGGCACCATTGCCTCATCTCCGATAACCAGTATTCTTTCACCGCTATCGCCAGCTCCTGTCTCTCCCTCTTCTCCTTTGCCATTCGCCCCGAAGCTTTCGTTGTCGACATTTTAGCTATCCTGTTCATTTTCTCCTGCTTGGTGTATACGTCTTCACGGTATGAGAAATGTGATTTGAATGCGCTCTCCCTCCACGCGTCGCTGGGGTTTTATG